>JAOSBN010000006.1:8825749-8869968 GCA_027563595.1 Erythroxylum suave | reverse complement strand
GTACAATTAATTTCATGTGCAGAACAAATATCACTATTCATGTGTATGTGTATACCATTTTATGCATGAACATAAAATGCATCCCTTGCCTCTCACTGAACACTTCTATTTATTGTTCTAACCTTCCCATAGGTAATGGGATGTTACAAAGATAGCTTTCTTGAATGGTGATCTAGATGAGGAAATTTATATGGTCCAGCCCAAGGGGTTTAAAGTGCCTGGTCAAAAGCAAAACGTGTGTAAGTTGGTTAAGTCTTTTATATGGAATTAAACAAGCTCCCAAAAAATGATATGAAAAATTTGAAAGTGATATTTTCAAATATGGTTTCACCTCTTTTGATGCTAATTCTTGCATTTATGTGAAATATGATGCCAATGTTTATGTAATCATAACTCTTTATATGGATGATTTGTTTATTTTTTGTACTAGTTTATCTGTTATTGATACTATTAAGAGTTTGTTAGAGTCTTCTTTTGATATGAAAGATCTTAGACTTGTGGACTTTAGTTTAAGAATCAAAGTTGATAGAACTGACGTTGGTTTTATCAAACTCATTATGTTGAGAAAATTTTAAAGAAGTTCAATTACTATGATGTTGATCTAGTCAAAACTCCCTATGATGCTAGTGTTGCTTTAAAGAAAAATCTTGGTGACAATGTAAACCAAGCTGAGTATGCTAAAATTCTTGGTAATGTGATGTTCTTAATTAACTATTCTTGTCCTAATATTGCATACTGCATGAGTTGACTTAGTAGGAATACTCATAATCCTAGTCAAGAGCATTGGAATGCATTGATTCGTTTGCTGAGGTATTTGAAAGGTACTATGAATTATGGATTATCTTTTAGTGGTCATCCTCATGTATTGGAGGGGTATTTTGATGCTAACTAGGTTATGGAGAGTGATGATATACACACTACCAATGGTTATATTTTTACCTTGACAGGAGTTGCAGTGTCTTGGAAATCAGCCAAGCAAACATGTAGTGCGAGATCAATAATGGAGGCTGAGTTTATGGCTTTGGAATTGGCAGGACAAGAAGCTGAGTGGCTAAGGAATCAGATATCTTGCTTTGGGAAAAACTAATTCCTTCTATTTTCCTTCATTGTGATTCACAGGTTGTCATTTATGTTGCCAAGAACAAGGCATATAATGGCAAAATTAGACATATCAGGTTGAGACATAAAATTATCTATACTTTAATTAGACATGGTGTAATTTCTTTAGACTATGTCAAATCAGAGAAAAATATAGTGGATTCGTTTATAAAAGCTTTGAGTAGAAAACTAGTCTCAAAGCATGTTAAAGGGATGAGGTTGAGCCCAATTATGTAGTAACCTCATCACGGATACCTGACTTAGGAAACCAAGTTCAATGGGTCAAATGAAGTTATATGGTGACTACTTACTTGTGCTTTATTTGTGGAATAATATTGAGATATATTTAGATGTTGAATTGCATCCCTAGCATGACTTTACTGCGTTTGATGAGGTTGGATTGTATGGTCCTTAATGAGTTCCATAGACCAAGTTTGGGTGATGTGAGCAATACACATTTGATGGACTCACCGACGTGATTGTAGGGGTGTTAGCCACCCTTCTATGAGAGTATTTGGGTTATCTCTCTAGAGTGATCATGAAACCAAGACATTTTAAGGTTGTTAATTCTCTAGCAGGTTCTGTCTCCGATTTCCTTGGACAACAGGTTCAAGAGTTAGTTCACTTGGTTGTTCACTTATTTTTGTCCTAAATTGTTACAGTTTGTTTCTCAAATTTTGAACTAAATGGGGGATTGTTGGTGTTATTGGTCCATAACTTGGATCCTACGGTTGTCAACCTCATTATTATCCTTTAATAGTTATTATAATGTTTTGCCATTATTATGCTCCAACGTTCATTTCTCCTATTGCCATTGTTTATATTATATACAGGAGTCATGCATTTGCTCAAAAAGAGACCGTTGAGCATTAGTCATTTTCTTTGTTTTTCTTTTCTCACGCATTTTTATTTGCTCCATCCAACTCAAGCATTTTCCTCTACATACAAACACTTTACACAAGTATTTTATCTTATGCACAAATTCTACATTTATCTGCCTTCCTTTAATTTTGGAGACACTTCCTGCTCCATCTTTTGGAATGCACCGAAGATGGTAGAAAAGGCGTTAACTTTGGGGTTAGATCTCGTTATCTTTTTTCATCGTAGAGAGGAAATTTTCGATTTAAGGGCAATGATTTTTCACGACGCCTTACATTTTAGATAAGTCGTTCCATTTTAATTGGTATTATTACTTTCACTAACAACAACCTCCTATAATCTTAAAAACACGGACCTTGAATTCCTGTGGAGTAATGGAGTAAACAATCAGCAGATGAAAACCAATGACGAGCTTGACTTATTGGACATTATAATAAAATGAACACCTATCCATGAGCATCTTCGCTGACCTCCTGCAAGATCCTCTTGTCAAAGGATGCCCGGCTGCAGCATTCCAAGGAGATAAAAAGTGAGCAACGTTATAGTATAGTCAGAAAGAGCAGCTTTTATCAAAGTGATCAATAGCTTAATGAGTATTTTACCAAAACTCAAATCACTTTAGAAACTGATAGGTCAGAACCACATATTTAGCAAAGCTAACAAAGTGACTAAGACATCCAATTAGTAATTTGTGAAGACATAAGCCAATAAGCAACAAACCCGGCGTATTGCCTATTGCCTTTCGACTTGTGCGTAGGGCTTTGGGGCCAATTTATATTGTATTCCATTAGAGAAGTAGTATTCTATTAAACGAACCCGGCCCAACTCCATAACTAAATCAGGCCCAACTAACATTTAATTTTAGTTTAATTGTAAATTCTAATAGATTTTATAGCTTACAAAGTATAGATGGTGCACCTGATTGATGGTTGTTTATTATAGCAGTAATGGAATATACTCAAATTTAATCGGATGCTCTTGCATGTTGACAATCCATCGTGATACTATAGTCTGAGAAAAGATATGCTCTACTTGTAGTCAATGAAGAGTTGAAACTTTGATTTGATTCTTGAGAGATCCAAAAACTTACTCTCTGTTAGGGCGGAACATAGTGATTACGAAGTGATGTAATGCCACTAAAACTGATACCGTATGTTCATAAATGGATGGCCTAAAAAGCAGTACCCAACGGACATACAGATAGGAAGGATATTATCTGCGAACAAAATTGTTGTGATATGAAAGTTTATGCAATGCGCTATCACAAATTCAAGAAGCTATATCATTGGTAACTTTAAAATACGCAATTTACATATGACTCATATTGGGCACACAAAATCACCACTTGTCTCAATATCATCAATGTCTGCATCAACATCCAAGTCATCAAAATCCGTGCTGCTCCCAACCAAATTTCCTCCAGCCTTAGGTGCCTCGCCAGGTTTCCTTGCCTCTTGTATTATAGCCAGCACTTCTTCAATACTCTGGGATGGGTTATTCACATCATTGCTCTCCCAACTTCCTCCTTCCATCAGCTCTATAGGCAAGTTTTGCAAGAACCATGGATGCCCGTTGATTTCCGGAATGCTTATTCTCTAAAAACAAATGGAATCACCACTCAATAATTCCTCCCAACACCTCCATACCTAAGACTTACGGCCTTCTATCATCTACTAACATGTTACAATAAAAACCTACTTAGTCACCATTTCATAGTCCAATCATGTCTAAATCCACTTTTAAAACGTGACTCAGCTCCAAGTAAGTCCTGAAAATGACTAGAGCATGGAGTACTGGAAGAAGGCATGAATCCAAAGGACTTGGATGTATCTATCTCTATGCATCATTCGGTAAACTGACTCAAATCCCAATTTCTGTAGTTACTTATTAGAAGTTCAAAGAAAATCCAAGGACACGATACCTTTTGTGGGTTTGCCATAAATATTCGTGATAGAAGATGCTTACACTCCAGAGAAACTCTTACATAATCTGGAACCGAGTAGTGGACACTCAGTATTCTCTGCAAGCAATGATAAAAGAAGCAACATCAATCAACAACAGTTTAACAAGAGCTCAACAATAAATAAGGCCTGCCATCATTGTACGTCGCATCCACTCATTTTTTACTACAAGACACACCCCAATTGTTTTTCTGAAGTTCTTTGGATCATCAGGATCTTCAAAGGGATATGAGCCCACTAACATTACGTATAGGGTGACTCCACAAGACCAAACATCTGCAATCTATAAAATTTGTTGGTTATTACATGTATAGGAGGCTTCCAAGAAAATAAAAGAAGAAACACGTTGATATGTGTGACGAATAGCTTCATTTTACCTTTCCATCATATTCCTTGTTTGAGAGGACCTCAGGTGCAATATAAGCTGGTGTTCCTACAGCAGATTTTGGTTGAGAATGGAACACCGCTGACTATGCAGTAGAGCAAAGTCATTAATATCTAGAAGTTTATCAAACTTGAAAATCCAACACTATTCCTAGCATCAGCAAAGATTTATGTAAAAAAAATCTTACTTTTGAATAACCAAAGTCGCATATCTTGACACGTGGTGCTGTGCTGCCATCTAGGAGAGTATTTTCAAGCTTAAGATCCCTGTGACAAATTTGCTGATAGAAATTTCTTTATAATTTGCTAATTGCTCATAAACAAATAGGGAAAGATCTTAGTTTCTGGCGACATAGCTTTTCGCCTCTTACCATTGAATGACAATAACTAACTCCTGATATTAACTGCTGGAAGAAAAACCTTGCCTGATGTAAATGAACAAGAAAATTCCAAAAAGGACAAAAATTAGTAAACACCATATTCGTTGATCATAGAATATGTAATTTTTTCCGCTTACCTCATCTTCACTAAATCTACCAGCATTGCATATCCTCCCAAACAATTCTCCACCTGCAGCATACTCCATTACTATGGCCAAATGTGTAGGAGTTAACAGGACCTGAAAGGATTAATTTCAGATAGGAGAACATCCCTTCTATTCAAACTATGCCTTATTTAACGCATGTTTGACAAAGATAATGTGAATGCTAGTCCGGTTAGTTATTCCCAGGACACACCTAGTTCTTCCCAAATATCAGGGGACATTAGCTTAACATACTACAGCTGATTCTTGAGGAAAACCAGAGAGTTAAGAAGGGGAGATAAAACTGCAATTGTACAGGACTTATTTCTTGATTGTTATATGCCATCTGTATCTAAAGTTTCTATATCCCAACATCAGCTCCAAAAGGTTGCTTGTCTTCTATTTTGTATAAACTTTCCTACGCCAGAGGGCTAGTTGCCACTCTTTCCTTGCCCACCCACTCCTAACTCCACATAGGTTTAGCCTTCAAGGATTTTAGAAAGTTGCTACTTTGTTCGAACTCATGAACCTATAGTGATCTAAACACAAAAAGATTAAACACACCCGGAGTCGTGCTAACTGGCTAGAATCATCTAACGGCATTACATAGTTGGTCAACTGGTATAAAACTCAAATACAACATACAACCATTATCAAGGTGAGGTTACCATTTAAAAAGATTCAAGAACAGACCTCTTTGAATCTCACTATATTCGGGTGCTTCAATGATCTGTGATTCATGATCTCCCTTTGAACGTGCTCATCAATCTGCAACCACAAATGTTCCCTTGTATCAACCGAATAAGACAAGAGATTATGAACCAGATGGTGAAAACCCAATAACACAAAAAGCGAAGCAATTGAGCTTCACAGCTAACTAAAAAGTAAAAGGGAAAGATTACAGCGATTGGAATTTAAGATGTTATAAACAACCTTATGGCCTCTCTCTATAAATTTGACAGCATAAAGCTCCCTGCTCCATCTATCTCTAACAAGCTTGGCCACCCCAAAATTCCCAGACCCAATATCTTTCACCACCTCATAACGTTCCATAGCCACGGAAACAAGGTAAAATCCACCAACTACAAGCCTAATATATCTAATTCCGCAGAGCTCACTGAAATTTTATTCTCACTTCATTCAGACACACTATTCACTTTTTACTTGAAGAGCTGGGGAGAAGTCAATAAAGAAAGTCTCTTGTTTGAACGATTCAGCAGTTTAGGTATTGGCAGTGAATTGCAATCCATCAAAGTCTGTGTTGGATGGGGAAAGCTAAATTCTAAAATTGACTGGTGTTACTGTAACGTAAGAAAGGAAGAGAGTAGCCACGTGTAAAGAAAAATTATCAGAAAAACGACAGGCAAGTTCGATGCTTCTTTGTCAGGCGGCGTAGTAGAGTGTATGGGACACCGATAAAAGTGTGCACCGGAAGCTGTTTTTGGATGTCAATAGCTTCGTTAAGATGTATAATTCAATACAAAATTTAAAATTTTTTCATTACGAGCCTGCAGTCCACAAGAATCGTCCCCATTCATTAAACGCGGCAATGAACTAATCCAAAAGACCAATGACTGGATGACACTGCACAACAAAAGCATGGGCGGTGAAAGTATTCTTCGTTATGGACAAAGAGCTTGACCTGCCTTTCTTGTCGGTTCAAATAAGCTTCGTAGAACGAGAACTCCAACTAGCGCTACCATTTTCGTTCATATTCAAATAGTACAATTTTACTTTGCATTAAGGGTTTAGTTTATATGTTTTTTAAAGGTGCGCGTATGAATATGACGGCCTTGCTTTGAACAAATCTAGAAGATATGCTAAGAAGAACGCCGTGAACGTGTCTTCCATGTACTCGATGTGGCCAGTTCTGTTATATTTTATTATTTTTTCCCTCTTGCTTTCCCCTCAAGGAACATAGCCACGCACAAAACGAGGTCTGAAAGCAAACCAGACAATTCGAGAAGTATTCTTACGAGGGAATAGATACTCTATTGCAACCAATGTTGTGGATATCGTAGTGAGCTTGGCATCGGATTAGCTTCTAATAAGGTATTATATTAATATTGGTTAATGCTAAGTATTATTTTGGATAAGTTTTTAAATTTATAAAATAGTCTTAAATTTTTTAAAAATTAAAAAATAGTTCATTATCATATTATATAATTGTATTGTATATTTTTAAACTTGCCTCTAAAAATTAAAATAATAAATAATGATTACAATTAATATGAAATAACAATAATATTTTAGATATTTCATATATAAATAAATAATCACAATTTATATAAAAACAATCATTATCATATAAATATAAAATTAAGAACAATATAAAGTATTTAAAATATTATAATTTCAATTTCCATTATATAATAAATAATAATTACATCAAAACATCCAATAAAAAGTAATAAACATCTTTAAGTCTCAAATTATGATATGGAATTTATTGTCAGTGACAAAGAATAAGGAAAGAAGAGAATAAAAGACAAAGTTGGAAGGACTTTTTGTTAGACAATTTTGCCCCTAAGGGCAATTTTATCATTATCTCAATTATGGACAGTTATTAATTATGATTTTGTTTTTGAATAAATTACCGGTTAAGGAACCTAATTTGATTCAATTAAAGGTAATAAGGTGGCCCATTAATGATCTAAATTAATGGGTCGAAGTCCGGGTGAAAAATAGTTCCCTTTCAGTGTGGACCTGAACCGTATCAGCCTTATGATGGGGAAGCTCGATATGAAAGTTCATATATATATATAGGTCTCCTGTGGTTACGTATGTAATTCACGAGCAACTTCAGAGCTTCGGCCCATTAAGAACGCCCGTGTATTTTGGAAACCACAGAAAGACCTAGAGCTCGAGGCGGTGAACAATCTTTGCAAAGGAACCAGGAGCTGTTAAGCGCACATAAGGGAGAAAAAGGTCTTTAAAGTCCAAATGGAATCCAAAACAGGTATTTCAATTTTCTCTATTTTTAATCCATTCACGGGTAATCCTGGGTGCGTAGTGAAGTCTGCTCTACACGTTACACTTTTTATATTATTATCTGCATAATCAAGAACAACCTATTGGCTATAGTTTATAGTCCACTAAACTTGGAAAGTTAGACAACATGCCCCAAGGATAGGGACCCACTAACAACGTGAAATTAACAATAAAGAAATATCTTTCCACTACTGAAACTAACAGTAAAGAAATATCTTCCACTTCTACACGACTCTTTCAGCAGCGAACAGCAACCAGCAAAGACCCAGTTCTCCCTTACGTGTCCCTCTGCATGCACAGACCCACATATACGTGTCCCCCTGCATGCACACACCCACGTACTAGTTGCATAAACATATCAATTTCCCCCCGCGCCCCCCCCCCACTAAGATTCCTTGTCTGCAAGGAAATGCAGGATAGGACTTAGCCAAGCGACGTTCATCTTCCCAAGTGGCATCCTCTGCTAGAACTCCCTTCCATTTGATTAGAACCTCAACTTTTGGGCGGTATCTACCTTTTTGGATGGCTCGACAGTCAAGAATGGTCTCAGGTTGAGGAAGGATGACAGCTTCATCGTTCACAGGAGGAAGCTGGGTCGAGATGGTAGTGACAGGCCCAACATGTTTTCTCAACATGCTTACATGAAAGACGTTGTGCATTAAGGAACCCAAAGGCAAGGCCAACCGATAAGCCACTGGACCAACTTTTTCAAGGATTTCGTATGGACTAAAGTACCTGGGTGACAGCTACAAAATGCTACCAACGTCTACCTGTAAGGTTGCAGTTTTAGGTATACAAAATCACCCACCTCAAAGTTGACCTCACGACGTTGCTGATTTGCTTGACTCGTCATCTGTGCCTGAGCTAACGAGAGGTTCTTTCGTAATTCGCACAAGATGGTATCTCAGTCACGCAAATACCCATCAATAGCCTGTACTTTTGAAGTTCCCGGAAAATACATCAATAAACTTGGAAGGGGAACGCCATATACCGCTTCAAAAGGTGTCATTTTGGTAGATGAATGGACTAAGGTGTTATAGCTGAATTCTGCCCATGGAATCCAGTCAATCCATTTCCTTGGTTGGTCCCCTGCAAAACACCTTAAGTATTGCTCTAAGACTCGGTTAATTACCTCTATTTGTCTGTCGTTTTGAGGATGATAACTTGAGCTCATGCACAACTTAGTCCCTTGAAGCTGAAACAAAGTACGCCAAAATGAGCTAATAAATACTCGATCCCTGTCACTAACTATAGAAGTTGGCATTCCATGAAGTCAAACTATATTTGAGACGAAAGCATGTGCAACTGTGGCAGAGGTATAAGGATGTTTTATAGGAACAAAATGTGCATATTTAGATAAACGATCAACAACGACCATAATCACCGTATGCCCACTATATGGCGGCAAACCTTTAATGAAATCCATGGATATGTCAGTCCACACTCGTTCAGGAATAGGCAATGGTTGAAGTAATCCCGCGGGTCGCATGGTATCTGTTTTATATCTTTGACAAATATCACAACTCCTCAGAAATTCTTTGACTGCCCTACGCATGTGTGGCTAAGAAAAACTTTGCTTCAGTCTAGATAGTGTCTTATGATATCCAAAATGTCCTCTAGTAGGAGAAGAATGACATTCCATAATGATATCCCGAATCAAAGAGGAAGTGGGACTCATGTAAATCTTTCCCTTTTTGAACCAAACTCCATCTCGGCATAAAAACTCACTAGTATGAGTTGTACCATCAACCAAGTTCTTAAAGAATGGATCATTTGCCACTTCAGTTTGAAGTTTCTGCTATCAATCAATGTGCGGAATAGAAATTGACATAAATTGAAATTCTATTACCCGTGAGAGAGAATCAGCCGCTTGATTGTCAATTCCTTTCTTGGACTCGATGTCATATTCATAGCCCATAATTTTTGGTAGCCAACAGGTTTGAGATGGTGTAGTAATGTGTTGTTCCAACAAATATTTGAGACTTTTTTTATCTGTTCACTCAGTGAAAGGCTTGCCAAGCAAATAGGGTCTCCACTTCTTAATTGATTTTACAATTGCTATCATCTCTTTTTCATACGTTGAAAGGGTTAGAGCTAAACTTTTAAGAGCTTCACTGAAGTAGGTTATGGGACGATTGTGTTGAGAAAGCACAGCGCCAATACCAATTCCGCAAGCATCACACTCAATGACGAATGGTTGTCTGAAATCTGGTAAGGGCAATACTGGAGGGGATGTTAATGCCTTTTTTAAATCATTGAACGCCTTCTCTGTCATGTCGTTCCACTCAAACCCATCTTTTGATAATAGCTGATGTAGGGGAGCAGCGATGGCACCAAAATGCTGAATAAATTTTCGGTAATATCTAGCTAACCCCAAAAATCCTCGTACTTCCTTAATTGTGGTTGGGGGTTGGCCAGTTAAGAACTGCTTCAATTTTAGACGGATCAACAGAAACTTCCTATTCCAATATGATGTGGCCTAAATAATCAATTGAAGAAACCCCAAACCTGTATTTAGATTCTTTTGCAAATAAACTATTAGTAGATAAAATTGTCAAAACAGTGTGTAGATGGCTTAGATGGTCATCCCAAGACTTCGAATACGCCAAGATGTCGTTGAAGAAGACAAGAATAAATTTCCGAAGGTTAGGGCGAAATAGATTGTTCATAAGCCCTTGGCAGGTTGGAGGTATGTTCGTGAGACCAAACGGTATTACGACAAATTCGTAGTGGCCTTCATTTGTCCGAAATTCCATCTTCGGAATGTCGTCTTCATGTATTCTGATTTGGTGATATCTAGCACGAAGATCAAGCTTGGAGAAAAATTTTTCTCCATGTAATTCATCAAGAACTTCATCAATGATAGGAATGGGATATTTATCCTTGATGGTGAGATCATTCAAAGCCCAATAGTCTATACAGAAATGTCAATCCTCATCTGCTTTCCTGACTAATAAGACCGGTGAAGAGAATGGGCTATGGCTGGGTCGTATGAACCCTGCTTGTAGGAGCTCCTTCACCATGCGTTCGATCTCTGTCCTTTGATAATACGGATATCAGTAGGGTCGTACACGAACAGGTTGTGCATTGGGTTGCAACGTAATCCGATGGTCTTGAGATCGTTTAGGTGGTAAGGACTCAGGAGAGTTGAAAATGTGAGAGAAGTTAAATAAGAGTTGGGCTATTTTAAATGGTTGTGGATTCAATTGGGTAGTGGGGTCCACTAGAATTATAGCAAAGAATTGACTAGAGACATACATAATATTAAACTCCTTCTCTGTTAAGACTTGTAGTCCTGATTGCTTCAACCCTTGAAAAACGTACAAGTTCCCATCTTTCTTGAAAGACATGGTCAGCCTATTATAATCTGTCTCCACCTGGCCTACTGTCGCAAGCCACTATACTCCCAACACTACTGGGCATGTTGCTACTAGAAGAATAAAGTATTCTGCTGTAATAATTTGTCCTTGTATGACGATGCTGAGCGATGGGCACAACCCCATACACTCTATTTTCTCTCCATTAGCTACTGTAACCTGGATTTTTCTATTAGGAACCACGGGTAGCCCATATTTTTGGACTATGGAATGGTCGATGGAATTGTGTGTGCTTCCATCATCTATCAGTACTATGACCTCTTTACTTTTTAATTTTCCCATCACCCGAAGGGTTTGAGGATGGGTTGTACCTGCAATTGCATGGAAATAAATTTCAGGAATAGCTTCTTGGTTGCTTGCTGCTTGTAGTACCTCAGATTGTTCTTTAGAATTTTTTTCATTTTTATCACTAATCATGAAAAATTGGGGTCGTTCGCAACGGTGACTCGGAATGAACTTCTCATCGCAATAATAACATAAACCTTTTTCGCGCCATTCTCGTGCTTCTTGGTGGGAAATCCGTCAGATATTTGGAGTTGGGTTCATGTTTTGCCGCAAGTTTGGTGTAGGTCCGAGTACCCCCATGGTAGTGCTTACGCTTGTTTTTACTATTGCTGCAGCTGGTTGGGCCCGATAAGGTGCTGTCACCTTCTTTTGGAGTTGATTTCTTTCTTCAATCAGCCTTACTACTCCTATGGTTTCCGATAGCGTGATTGGATGTTTGATCTTGATGTCTAAGCAGATGTCATCTTGTAGACCAGCAATAAAACAGCTAATGAGAAAGGGTTCCGGTAGGCCATCGACTTGATGGGAGAGTTTTTCAAACTCTTTTTGGTAGGCCGCGATGATAGTAGTTTGTCGGAGTCTTGAAAGAGCTTCGGAGGGATCTTCAAAGTCAGTTGGGCCAAATCGATGAAGAATGACTTTGGTTAGCTCCTCCCATGTTAACTATTTTCGGAATTTGATCATCCATTGATGCCATTGCAAGGCAATTCCTTTTAGATGGAAGGAGGCAAGCGACACTCGTTGGTCAGGTGGAATATTGGTGTAGTCAAATTACTGCTCAGATTTGTAAATCCACCCCATGGGATCTTCCCCATTGAACTTCAGAAAATTCAGTTTAAGTGAGAGTTATTGGGGTCCTGAGTTGGGGCCTGAAGATTTAGCAGGAACAAATGGGTGGTTTGAATCCTAATGATTCAGTCTTAGACTCCTGGAAACTCGCAAGGCTTGTAACTCAGTCAATATAGTTTGTAGGGTGCCGTGCACCTGATTAAAGTTGGATTCGTGTCTAGCCAGAGCTTCACTAACTTCATTGCGAAACTCGGTGTTAGACTTTCCTTTGGTGTCCATGGTATAACCTGGCTCTGATACCAAATGATATGGAATTTACTATCAGTCATGAAGAATCAGGAAAGACGAGAATAAGAGACAAAGTTGGAAGGACTTTTTGTATTATTATCTGCATAATCAAGAACAACCTATTGGCTATATTTTATAGCCCACTAAACTTGGAAAGTTAAACAACATGCCCCAAAGATAGGGACGCACTAACAACGTGAAATTAACAATAAAGAAATATCCTTCCACTGCTGAAACTAACAATAAAGAAATATCTTTCCACTGCTACACGACTTTTTCAGCAGCCAACAGCAACCAACAAAGACCCAGTCCTCCCTTACGTGTCCCTCTGCCTGCACACACCCACATATACATGTCCCCCTACATGCACACACACACACGTACTAGTTGCATAAACATATCAAATTATTATAATTTACAACAAAAGTTCGTGATAAGAAAATAAGCAAGTAGAATTGAAACATGAGAACAAAAACATATATTATTTAATTTGCTATCAATTAAATATATTATATATTTAATTAATTAAAATTAATTATTACTAAAATTATAATTATCTTAATTTAAATTAATTTATAAAATTAATTAATAATTATCAGTAAATATAATTAATTTAAAAATATTTTTATAATATATATTTCAAATAAAATTTGATTTAATAATTAAAATATATAAAATAAAGATTATTTTTAAATAATAATTTTAAATTATTCAATTTGAAAATAAAATATTTTATTAATACTTTATTAATAAATATTATATAAAAGATTAAAACAAATTTAAATAAAATAATTTATTTTTAATTTTTGTTTAATATATAATTATTATTAGTAATAAAATATTTATTTTATTTTTAAAATAAGAAATTAAAAAATCACAATAAAAGTTTAACTAAATAACAAATTAAAAAAACTTTGAAATATAGAAACGGAGGGGGGTGGGGCAGGTGGGAGCCAAATTTTAAAAAAAAATTGAAAATTTTACAACTTAGTTCCTATATTTTTAAAAATTTCCGACACTAACTGATATATGGCCGGTATTATGAATATCGACCAGTACTAAACGAAACAGGCCGGTACCGACCTGTATTTACACCTAGTACCTAAGATGTTAATACCGTTCCGTTTTTTAGGCCGGTACAGTACTGTCCAACCAGTTCTAACCGATATGGAAAAGTATCCAAAATTATGATTTCAATTAACCAAATTTTATCTTATTTTATTAAATTTTGTCTATATATTTATATAAGACTTACGTAAATATATGATTAAAATTGACTGAAATAAAATTAAAACACCATTTTTAACACATAGGATCAAATGCCAAAAAGTAAAAGTGTGATAGTTACACGTATATAAATGATAATGCTATATTATAAGAGAATTAACGATAGAGATATCAATGGGCTGGGCCGAACTAAGGTGGCCTACAGCTTAACCTATAGCTCAGCCCACCCCATATATATTTTGACGAAAAACATAAAAAGTGATGTTTTTTTTTAAATAACGGTCAAGCAACGAGTTGAGTTGGGCTCGCCCATGCATGACTCGGACAGGGCAACCATGGTCGGCTCAACCTCAACTAGTGGCCTAATTAACTCAGGCTAAAATTAGATCGGACCCTTTTTGACATCTCTAATCAACGAGAGACGATAGTGATTGATGATTTATGTAGTTTTTGGTCCAATTTTTAAAAACTTTCAAATTAGAACTTTCATAAATGTAAACTATGATTCTCTTAAAATACAGTAAATACCATATTTTCTCATTGTATCAAACCAGTCTTGATATCAATGTATATCTCACAGCTAATAGGTTGGTTGTGGTTTAACAACAAAATTATTTAAAATATTTTATCTTGTACATATTTAAATATATATGATCGTCCATTAGATAATTATATATTACAAATAAAATTATAATGAGATTATAATTATAAGATTTATATTACATTTATATATTATTTCTAAATTATTCCTAGCTATTGTTCTATTAAAATTGGAATTATTTTTTTATGAAGGAAGCATTCGATCTTATAAATTAAAGCATGGAGATAAATAAACATGTGAGTGTTTGTTATAGAAAAATAGGGAGAATTTTATCGTTTTTTTATTAGTATTGATTTGGAAAATTCTTGATCAAGGTGGAATGACTTTTTGCAAATAGTTTACAAATGTCATTAATTAAATTAATAGCTAAGGGTTGAGAACTGATATGATTGGACTTCAAATAGAATAAACATTAATTTCATGCTCTATGTCTAATCAGAACGATGAAATGATTGAATTATACAAGAAAATCATACACGAAAAAATTAATTAAAATCACTTTGAGATTCCTAAATATTTAGGTGGTTATAATATGTTGCCAGACTCTAATCTTAATCTATGGATATAAATTGTTTAATTAGAGAATTAAAAATAAATTAAAGGACTTTAATTTATCTAATCCTAAATATAATTTAAGGTTATAATTTGTATCTATTGTCAACATGTTTATGAACCTAATGTGACACACATAAAGAACAAATTGAAAAGAATAAAGATATTTAATCAAGTTGGACGTAAATGTAAAGTTTGGAAAATTTTATGATTAAATATAGGATATCTAATAAATAAGGATCAATATGAGATATTGGATCTTGTTTCAGTACAACTAATATTTAATTTGAAATTATAATTTAATTTCAATTAAATTACTAAAATGTTCAAGCATATTATAAATAAACTTAAGCTCTAATGAAGCTAACACTCTTTGTTTAACCATCTCTACAACTGTTACAGAATTCTCTCAACTTGTTATGTGGATACCATTAAAGGTCAGAAACTTGTGCAATTACAGTGGTTGAGATAAGTCAGTTTTAGAAACGGTTCGAGAGATACAACAAAAAAAGAATTAAGCTTCGGAATAAGGTACAAATTAAGATTCATGTTTTGTTAAGATTTAACTATTAAAAATTTTATAGAATTTAAGATGATCTTAACTTTTAGAAAATCAAAATATAAAATTTTTTCGTAATTATTAGTTTGAGCCTGGGATCGGATCCTGGCTCGATTTCTCAATAGTAATATTAAAGCCAACTTTTAATTCTATAATTTGATTAAACTTGTTTGATTGTTTATTGATTTGATAAAATTAAGGTTTAAAACTATCAATTAGTTTTAATCTTTTGGAAATTAATTGATAAATCTCGTATGCCTCTTTTCTGAAAAATAAATATTCAAGCCTCCCATGTATGTTCCCAGCTTTTGGAAATTGTTTGATTAAATCAGAAAATACAGCGCCTGCTCCTTCTCTATGTTCTGATTCTGGAATATCTTAAAATTGCCAGCTCCCATAGTGTAAACCATTTATGCAAGATTTAAAACTTGGATTGGTTTGATTTTCCATATTTTTGCTTGTTTGTTTATCCCACTGGTTACATGTATGTTCAAAATAAGCGGCTTGTATTGTCGTTGGTGTCTCCCCTCCTCTTGTGCTGATGAAGCCAGTCACCACTGGCAAGGGCAAATTTGCCCCTTGGAGGAAGAGGCAAATCCAAAGCCTCAAACAAGTAGGTGTTGTCAACCTAGAGAAGCACCCACAAGAAGGTGTTAGCGGTTGCCGATGGCTTCACGAAGAAGAAACATGCCTAGTGAAGAAGCATAGAGGCGGGATGAGCAAAGCGGGGAACGAGAGCAACAACCAACGCAATGGCAGAGGAATATGGAAAATATGATTTTTGGAAAACATTGGGGCGCTTTTCCAGGCGGGACAAAAGAGTCTTAGGAGACGTACACGTGCCAATCAATATTTAGAGTTGACTGAGCGCATGCAATGCATGCGTCTAATGAAAAATTCTGATAAATGCAACACGCGCTAAGTAGTCCCAAATTTTTGTCTTTTAATTTTGTGCTTTACGCCTTAATTTTAATTAAATTAGTCTAAAATACCTAATAAATTCAAAAAATGTTTATGTAATTGTTAGAAAATTGTTTTCAAAGGCTTATAATCGTATGAATACTTTAGAATCGTATGAAAACTAAATTGGTTATCAAGGGAATAATTAAAATCAAAAAGGGCTTAAAAGGAATGTTTTTCATAATTACATTTAGATGAATTAATATAATGAGATTACATTAATTAAGATGAGATTTTAATTTTATAAAAACTAAAATAATTATTTTCTTAATTTGATTAAGATTAATAATTATATTGGTTTGTAATTTAAATTTTGGAAAAGTTGTTTCTAAGATAAAATTAATCATTTTCAATTAGATTAAATTAATTAATTAGACTCCCCAAAATTAAGAAAATTATTTTTAAGTAATTAAGAAAGGTCTTCTTAATTAAATTTATTTATTTCAATTTGATTAAGATAAATTAAATTTATGGTTTTATTTGTTTATAAAATTATTATTCAATTTATTTAGAAATTGTTTCTTTATTTATGAACAACAAGTTTGTTGATTTGTTAGAAAAGATATTTTTATTGGTTAAATTGTGAAAAGTGTTTTCTTAATTTTTTAAAATGGTTTTCTAATTTATTAAAGCAATAGTTTCTAATGAATTAAGAAATTGATCTTTAAATAAATAATGTAAAGGACTTTCTTAATTGAATTTAAAAAGCATTTTATTTAATTATGAAAGTATTTTTCTTTAAATATTAGAAAATAGTTTTTTAATTAAGAAAAAGTAATTTATAATTAGATTTTTTTTCTAATTGAATTAGAATTTTTTACTACTTGAATTTTAAAAAGGAATTTTCTAAATAATGATAAGTAAGAAGCATAATCTATCAAAAAAAGTTTTCAATTAAATTTTGTTGAAGGAGACGAGATAGTTGGAAATAGTATCCAATTAGATTTGAAAATTATTTTCAGATAAAATTAAATTTCTATTTAGAATAAAATTTTAATATATTTAGGAATCAATGAGTTAATCTAATTTAATTTTTCCAAGGAGTTTAAAATATTAATTTAGATTACGAATATCAATAACTAAAATAAAATGAAGCTTAATATTTTATGCATATAGTTTGATTATGAATGCCTAAGTTGTATATTTTGTAACAGCCTAGATCACCCTCTCATAGATATTGTTCGCTTTGGGCTCTGGGCGCATCCCAAACCCTTACAGTTTTGCTCTTCCTAGCCTAACTAGGAAAACGGGTCTATAAGGGAGAGGTTTCCATATCCTTATAAGGCATAATTCATTCTCCTCTCCAACCAATGTAGGATTTCATACTAGCCACTCCCTTAGGGCCCAGCCTAATTGGCATAACGTGTCGGGAACTGGCTCTGGTACCATTGTAACAGCCCAGACCACACTCCCATAGATATTGTTCACTTTGGGCTTTCGGCCCAGCCCAAACTCTCA
The DNA here is from genome assembly GCA_027563595.1 of Erythroxylum suave. Classification (NCBI taxonomy): domain Eukaryota; kingdom Viridiplantae; phylum Streptophyta; class Magnoliopsida; order Malpighiales; family Erythroxylaceae; genus Erythroxylum; species Erythroxylum suave. The sequence goes on along the minus strand of JAOSBN010000006.1, from coordinate 8,852,036 downwards.
TGGTTTTGTTCTTCCTATCCCAGCTAGGAAAACGCATCTTTGGGGAGAGGTATCCATACCCTTATAAAGCATACTTCGCTCTCCTCTCCAATCGATGTGGGATTTCACACTATCTATCGCCTTAGGGCCCAGCTTAGTTGGCACAACAGGTCAGGAACCAGCTCTAATACCATAGTAATAGTCAAGACCACCTTCCCATAAATATTGTCCGCTTTGGACTTTGAGCTTTGGGCTTGGCCCAAACCCTCATGGTTTTGCTTTTCCTGGCCTAGCTAGTAAAACGTGTCTTATAAGGGAGAGGTATCCATACCCTTATAAGGTGTACTTTGTTCTGCTCTTCAACTGATGTGAGATTTTACACTATCCACCCCTTTAGGGCTCAGCTCTCATTAGGGCCCAGCCTAGCTGACACAACAGGTCGGGAACAGGCTCTGATATCATTTGTAACAACCCAGACCACCTGCCCACAGATATTGTCCGCTTTGGGCCCAGCCTAAACCCTGACGATTTTGCTCTTCCTAGCCCAGCTAAGAAAACACGTCTATAGGGGAGAGGTTTCCTTACCCTTATAAGACATACTTTGTTTCCCTCTCCAGCTGATACGGGATCTCACATTATCCATCCCCTGGAGGCCCAGCATCCTTGCTGGCATTCCCGACCCGTTGTGCCAGCTAGGCTAGGCCTTAAAGAGGGTTGAGCCCTAAGGGGGTAGATAGTGTGAAATCCCACATCGGTTGGAAAGGAGAACGAATTATGCGTTATAAGGGTATGGAAACCTCTCCCCTATAGACACGTTTTTCTAGCTGGGCTAGGAAGAGCAAAAATGTGAGGGTTTGGGTTGGGTTCAAAGCCCAAAGCGGACAATATCTATAGGAGGGTGGTCTAGGCTGTTACATGTTTGAATATATGTTTAATATATTTTGCATGTAAAATTGTATGTTTTATATGTATGATATTTTACATGCAATTTCTATTCGATGATTCAAACAAAATTAAATCTTTCCTTAAAAATATGAAGTAAATGTTTTGAACATGATTGTTGCCTTCTATTGTTATAAAAGCAAACCTAAGTTTTGTTTATTATTAGACTTTTTGATCAAATTCAAGATCATTTTAACCCAAATATGTTTAATCTTATGACTGCGGGTTCTACTTAACTAAATTTGTGTGATTTGGATGAGCAAAATCATAACCATATAAATTTAGAGGCAAGGTTAGGAATAACATATAACATATGTTTTGGCAGGAGTTATCACCTAATAGATTTAGGAGTCAAATAAGATGTAATTGATAAATTTTTTATCTACCTAATTTAAGTATAGTTTGTTGAGCAAACTCAAGATCAACTAAATTTGAAAGGGATCCTAGCCTACTAGAACAATTAGAGTAATCTTTTTGAATAGTAGTGAGAGCTGTTATTTTGAATAAAACAAAGGAAGTAACTAATATATGATTAAAGTCTTAATTTTATTAGGTACTTATAGCATATGATAAATTACTTGCTTTTCTTTTATATTTGTTATAAGAAAAATTTACCTATTTAGTATAGTTGATACTAAATTAATGAACCAAATTTATTGGATAAAGGTTATGTTTAAGAAGAGTTCTCAAAGTTTGATTGAAAAAATTGTATGTCCATTATACAATTTTGTTATTAATCCTTGTTAAGGATTTGATGTTAAACTTTTAGAGATATATCAAAATCATATGGATGACAAAATGTATTGACTTTTTAAGCTGATGAATGTCTTATAAACTTTCATGAAAACAAATAAGATGTATATCAACATTATAATAGCAAGATGCTATAGGTTGTTTAAAGTAGAGCCTAAAGGTATAGTACCTTGATGAAATTGTTTCATTCAATTTAGCCTACTAAAAGCATAAACATGGACATCTATTAAAGGCTTTGGTATAGAATGATAATAGTTATCATTAGAAAGTACGATTGTATGGTTTTTATAATCCATACAAAATATGATAGAGATCATAATTATTTCTTATTTATTTTTATAAGTATTTGATACTAAATTTATATTCAACATTACTATAATATTTAAGGCATGATAAGAAATAGATCGTTAAGCAAAAGTAGTTGATTCATGTTTATGCAAATAGTTTGTATGTGTTGGATCAAAAGAGACTTATGTTTAACATAAGTGACAAGAATACAAAGTTAAATAACAGATAATATTCTTTTATACCATATTGTTTAAATCAATACGATGAGAATTATAAAGTTGCATACAATAATATATATATATATATATATGATGAATTATATGAATTATATGAAACTTGTAAAATTTGTTAAGTCGAAGAATAACCAAATCAACCTTTGGTGAAAGGATGAAGATGGTATTAAATTGTTAAATTTATATATATGATGCATTAGATGGAATAATAATTCATAAAAGGATTATTCTAATATTCATTACATAAATAATGACTTTATGCGATATAGTCACATGTATTAATTTAAATAATGGTTTAAATTTTGAACATCAAAATTTTAAATGTAAGTAGAAATTAAGCATTGAGAATATTGAAGCACTTCAATGAGATTGATTTTATGAGTTTTAAAATTTCTATTATCTATAAGGGATGAGGTTCTCTGATAAATACTTTAATAATAAAATTCCATAAGAGTATAAATTTATATAAGGAGGTAAAGTACAATTTAAGATATTGTATGATGCAGCATTATTCCTTTTATAGTTAGTTCTAATTAAATCAATTAGTAACATTTCATATTAGATATGAAACGTTAAGTTTTTTAAAGAATCAAAGTCTTTAAATTAAGGATATGATACTTAGTTGAAGTATGCATTATCCACTAAGTTTAGAACAAAATTAGTTAATAAAAAGGGAAAAGATATCCAAAAGGTTAGATATAATCTTACAAACCTACTGAACAAATTGTTTGTTTCGATGTATACTTATAGGAGAATGGTTCTTAAGATAAGTAGTAGGAGTAAGATAAAATTTGAAAAGTTCAAATCATATGATAATACATGTTGTTAATACATTTGATGTATAGTTGAAAGGATACCAGACATTCAAATATTCGCTTTCATGATGAATTCAAATAGTTTATTTTGGAGATGATTGTGAATTTATCATATCTACAAGAAGGTTAGTGAGAGTATAGTTACCCTCTTCAATGAAAGCGTGTAGAGGCATATTGCTCATAGAGAATAACAATTCTAATTTTCAATTGTTGAAATACAATTATCCAAGAAAAACTCTTGTTATATATAAAAAGGTAATAACTTAATTATAAGAATTAGGTCTATCTAGATAGATTGGAAGTTGTTTACCTATTATAAGCCCAATTACATAGATGATGTACTAAAGATCTTTGCTATTTAAGAATAAGATACTTATGAAGTATTAATAGGGATGGCAGATTGGCCTAGGTTAACTAGGCCTTAGACCATGTTTTCCCTACCCGGTCTGGCTAGGGCTTGAGCTTGAGATTGATCTCCGGTTCTTCAAGCCAAGACTAGCTTGAGGCCTGAAATGACATTGTTTTGCTTTTTCAAATAATAAAATTATGGTTGGGCAACTAGGGCCCATTGGGCCTCAGGCAAAGCCCATCATCCCTAAGCATTAAAGATATCCATTATTTTATGTATTAATTGAAATTTGAATTAGAGTTTATATGGATATTAACTTTAGAAGTAAATCCTAATTAAGGTCTACTTTTACTTAGAATATCATTTTAAGATTGGTAAGGTTCCATTGTAGCAATGATTGCTAATTAAGCCATAATACATCTTTCATTAATGGAAATGATTAATTGGATCAATAAATTCTTTAATAAACTTGATATAGTTCCTTGCATTGTTCAAGACAGTAATGTACTGTGGAATATTAGAGCCATTGGCCATGTAAAATGAGCTAAGGTCTCATTAAAGATCTAAATACGTATTTAGGCAGTTATTATGCTGAAAATCAAGATGAAAGTTGTAAGATTTAAGCAAGTGCTCATCATAGAGAATCTTATATATTTCTCTCATTGAGCCACTATCCCAGTAGGAGCATGTTCGTTATACAATGATATGGTATAAGATACTTAAATGATTGGCTTAATGCAAGTAGGATCCGTTGGTTTATGCCCTACAGCCAATTGGTTGGTTGTAGTTTAGTGATACAATAACTAAATATGTTCTTTATCTTTTACATATTTAGATGTAAATGATCAAGTTTATGGGATAATTATCCATTTTAAATGAAATTATGATGAGATTATAATTATAAGATTCATATTGCATTTATGTATTATCCCTAAATTGTTCCTAATCATTGTTATATTAAGAATAGACATTAATAGAAAATAAAAAGACTATCACACATTATATTTTTTCTTATAAAAGAAGTAATCGATCTCATTAACCAAAATATGAAGATATTTAAACAAATATGTGGGTGCTTATTAGAGAACAAGTTTACTAAAGTGACCCCATATGAGAAATACATTTTGAACATTACTTATATGTCTGTAAAAATTCTTATTGTGATAATTGTGTAAGTGATCCTTTGACTTGAGATCTCCAAAGTTATCTTGTATAGAGATTGCTATGATTTGACATTATTTATGACCTATTCTAATAATGGGTAATTCAATTAATATTCATTATATGTAGCAAGAACTATATGGAGGTAGTTGAGTGATCAAGATAGGATCTAAAACTCTAAAGTAATTAAAGTGAATGCTTTATTATTCTTGACCAGTATTGAATCTAAAAATCTTTGGTCAAAGTGGAATGAAATTTTCTAAATAGTTTACAAATGTAATTAATTGAATCAATAGCTAATGGTAGAGAACTAATATAATTAGACTCCAATTAGAGTAGACATAAATTTCTTGCTCTATGTCTAATCAGAATATTGCACGATAGAAGGATTGAATTATACAAAAAAATCACGTAGAAAAAGATTATTCAAAACTATTTTAACATTCCTAAATATTTAGGTGGGCATAAAATATTACTAGATGCTAATCTTGATCTATGAATATAAATTATTTATTAGAGAATTAAAGATAAATTAAAGAAGTTTAATTTATCTAATCCTAAGTATGATTTAAGGTTATAATTTATATCCATTGTCAACATATTTAGGAACCTAATAGGTTACACATAAAGAACAAGTTGAAGAGAGAAAAGATATTTTAATCAAGTTGGACTTAATTGTAAAATTTGAGAAATTTTATAATTAATTATGAGATATTTAGTAAATAATGATAAATACAAGATATTGGATCTTAATTGGACATAACTGGCATTTAATTAGAATTATTTATAATTCTAATAAAAGTTTAATTAAAATTAGAATTTAATTTCAATTAAATTATTATAATGCCTAAAGTCTATTATAAATATTCTTGATCTCTAACAGAGCTGGTACTCCTTGCCTAAGCTTCTTTGCAATAATTGTAGAGTTTCTTTAACTCGTTATATGGATACAGTTAGAAGTTGGACATTTGTACGGCTACAGTGGTTGAGTTAAGTCAGTTTCAAAAAGGGTTCGAGGGATACGACAAGAAAAGAATGAAGCTTTGGAATAAAATACAAATTAAGATTGATGCTTTAATATGGTTTAATTGTTAATCATTTTATAGAATATGAAGTGATTTTGATTTTTAGGAAATCAAAATACTTTAAAAAATTCATAATTATTTCGCTACAGGCAGAATCAAATCCCGACTCGATTTCCCAACACTTGCTACACTAATGGAAGAAATTGATAATAGTGTTTAACGAGGTTGAATGAAGGAACAAATAATCAATCAAGGTCTAACTATTGTTTAAAGAGTTTGAATAAAGATCTCAAATCAAATTATTGATCATGGTGTAGCCAGTGTTTAAGGAAATTTAGTGAAGATCTTGGAATAAATTATCCATCAAGTTCTAAACTCGTGAAATTTGTTTTGGAAGCCAAATGTAAATTAGGCTTCATCATTGGGAGAAATCAAATTCCTGTTGTTCGTATGAAAAATTATTTTCGAGCCAAGTATAGATTAGGCTTCATCAATGGAGGAATTTAAATTCCATCAGAAGATAAAACAAAATTTTAGAGATGTTTGAAGAGTGATTATAACCTTACATCATAAATTTTGAAGTTAACCTCTAAAGATATTATGTAATATTTCATATACACAAGTATCACAACAACATCTAAGGAGTAATGGAATGAAATCAATGAAAGATATGACAAAATACAATGGACCTATATTGTATCAAATTTAGGGAATATTTCTTCTACACATGAGAGTGTTAGTGTGGCTAGACATTACACAAAAATTTTAAAAATATATAGACCGTGTTATTGATATGGACTTAGAAAGCAAATGGATGAGCTGGCTAATCGGCACAAGCTTATGATGTTAATGAGAAACCAAATATTGTTAGTGGATTCTATTACTTTTAACAAACAAAAGGTACTTAATATCATTAAGGGTGGAATTATCAGGAATTTAATCTTATCTGTATAGCAAAATAGTTTTTATAATTTTTAAAGGATTGTTTTAATAGAATAATTTGAAATAATAATTACAAAAATTGATTGAAATATCCTTTATGATTTTTTCTTCTTTAATAAAAGAGTCAACTACAATTTATTTAAATATCTAACTTTTAACAATACCCAAATAAAAAAAAGAAAGAACTTTATTCTTTTAATGCCTTTCTTTTTCTACAGGAAAGAGTCTTGTTAAATTCAATTAGAATTAAACTTTAATTATAGTTAAAACTTAACTCTAATTATAAATTAATAATTTAATTTTAGTAATACCAAATATATTATATTTAGGTAATAAATTTTTTTAAACTTCATAATTAAATTAAATTAAATTTTCTTTAATTACTCTATATGTGTGATCCATTAAATTCTTAAATGTTATGAGTATCATTTCTTATATGTAAAATACTTCTCCTCTTTAAAAAAATAATTATAAAATTACAAATTTAATTTTTGTAAAAATAAGAAAGAAAAAAACTAAAACATATTATTGATGGAGTAGAATGTGAGGAACACAATGTTGGAAAATCAAGTCACAATAGAATAATAATGGAAATCTTTTGTTTGACTTCTTGAAAACCAAAATCACTAAAATTTTATAAAATGATTAATATATAAATCATAATAAAGAGTAAATCTTAATTCGTACCTTATTATGAATCTTGATCATTTTCTTTTCGTATCCTTTAAACCGTTTTTGAAATCATTTCATCTCAACCATCGTAGATGCATAAGTATATGACCTTTAATGATATCTACATAACAAATTAAGAGATCTCTGTAGCATCATAGCCACGCAAGTATCTGGCCTTTGATGGTATCTATATAGCAAGTTTGAGAGAACTTTGCAATTGTTACAGAGAGGTTTAGGCAAGAAGTGCTAGCTCTATTAAAGCTTAAGCCTATTTATAATACGTTATGAACATTATAGTAATGTAATTGAAATTAAATTGTAATTTCAATTAAAATTTAATTATAATTATAAATAATTATAATTAAATACCATTTATGTGAAAATAAATCTAATATATCATATTGATTTTTATTTATTAAATTTATCATATTTAATTTTAAGGTTTCCAAAACTTTACAATCAAGTTCAACTTGATTAAAATATCTTTTCTCTTTTCAACTCATTCTTTATGTGTGAACTGTCAGATTCCCAAATATGTTGGCAATTGATACAAATTATAACCCTAAATCATATTTAGGATTATATTAATTAAACTCTTTTAATTTATCTTTAATTTTCTAACTAAATAATTTATTTCTATATATCAATATTGACATCTAGCAACACATCATGATCACCCAAATATTTATAAATGTCAAAGTGGTTTTGACCAACCTTTCGTGCATGATTTTTTCGTATAATTCAATCATTTTATCATACAATGTTCTTGTTAGACATAGGGCATGAAATTAATGTCCCCTTTTATTTTGAGTCCAGTTATATTAGTTATATATCATTAGCTATTGGTTCAATTACTGACATTTGTAAACTATTTTCGAAACATCATTCCACCTTATCCAAGGATTTCTAGAATCAATATCAATCGAGAACAATGAAATATTATCCCTCATTACTTTAGAGTGAAGAATCCTATCTTCATTACTCAACTACTTCTATATAGTTTATGCTAGATTCAACGACTATTAACTGAGCTATCTATAACTAGAACGGGTCATAAGTAGTATCAAAATATAGAAATCCTTATACAAGATAACTTTGGAAATCTCAAGTTAAAGGATCACTTATACAATCATCTTAATAAGAATCTCCACAGACATACAAGTAATATTCCAAATGAATTTATCATATAGGTCAATTCAGTGAACTTATTTTATAACAAGCACTCACATGTTTGTTTAAGTATCTCCATACTTTATTTATGAGATAAACTACTTCCTTCATAATAATAAAAAACATGTGCTAGTATTTTCATATTATACTAATATCTAGTCTTAATGAAAAAGTGACTAGGAACAATTTAGAGATAATGCATAAACGTAATATGAATCTCAAAATTATAATCTTATCATAATTTTATTTGCAATGTATGTTTATCTCAAGGACTTTATCATATACATCTAAATATTTATAAGAAAAAGAATGCCTTCAAATTTTTTTGTCACTAAACTACAACCATCTTATTGGTTGTAGGGAATAAACCAACAATATTCCACTTGCACTAAGCCAATCGTTTAAGTATCTTTTACCATATCACCATATTATGATCATGCTACTGGTGTGATATTGGCTTGATAAGAGAATTCTATAAGATTCTCTATAGTGGACACTTTCTTAAATCTTAAAATTTTCATCTTAATTATTACCATAATTAAGAAAGATTGCCTAAATACATCATTTAATCTTTGATGAACCTTTGCTCCTTTTATATGCCTAATAACTTTAATGTTCCACAGTACATTACTATCTTAAAAAATGTAAGGAAATATATCAAGTTCATTAATATCTTTAATATTTCACAAGTATCAGATATCTCAAATACTAATAATCTTTAATACATTATCTATGTACTTGGACTTAGAATAGGTAAAAAAACTTATAATCTATCTTTATAGATCTAATTCCTAAAATTAAGTTATTACCTTTTCATATGTAATAATATTTTTAATCAGAAAATTATATTTTTAACAATTGAAAATATAAATTATTGTTCTCTTTGAGTAATATATCCCTATATACTCCCACTAAAGAGGACAATTATACTCTCACAAATCTTCTTGCAAACAAGATAAATTCACAATCATCTCTAAAATAATCTCTTTGAATTTAACATGAAAGTGAATCTTTCAATGTCTTATATCATTTTACTATACATCAAATGTATCATCAAAAGCACTAGTTCAAACTAGATGTATTGTTATGAGATTTGAACCTTTGAAATTTCGCCTTACTCTTACTAATTATTTTGAGAACCATTATCTTATAAGTATATATTAGACCAAAAAAATTTTTAATAGGTCTATAAGATTATATCCAACCTTTTGGATATCTCATAACTTTTTATTAACTACTTTAATTATAAACATAATGGATAATATTTGCTTCCATCAAGCATCACATCCTTAAATCATTAATTTTGACTCTTTCAAAGACTTAGTGTTCTATATCTAATATAAAAATCTTGTTAATTGATTTGATTGAAACTAGTGATGGTAAGTCATTGGACTAAGGACAGTTATAAAAGAAATAATATTACATCATACAGTATCTCATATTGTATTTTTCTCCTTATAGAAATCCATATTTTTATGGAATTTTATTATGAAGGTATTTATCGGAGAATCTCATTCCCTATAGATAACAAAAAATTTAAAACTAACCATATCAATCTTATCGAAGTGTTTCAACATTCTTAATGCTTAATTTCTACTTAGATTTAAGTATCATCCTTTTATGAATTGTTATTCCATCTAATACATCACATATATACATTTCACAATTCAATGCTAACATCATCCTTTTACTAAAGGTTGATTTGGTTATTCTTCAACTTAACAAGTTTCATAAGTTCCATACGATTCATAATCAAAAGGACACATATATCCTTGTAAATAACTTTATGATTGTCATCATGTTGATTTAACTAATATGGCATAAACGGATAGTATTAGTTATCAACTTTGTATTCTTGACACTTATATTAAGTATAAGTTCCCTTTGATCCAATACATACAAGCTATTTGTATAAAATTGGATCAACTTCGTTTACTCAACAATCTATTTCTTATCATGATTCGAACATTGTAATAATGTTAGATATAAATTTAGTTTCATATACTCATAAACATGAACTAGATATATATATAATCTCTATTATATCATGTATAGGCAAGAATAGTCATGCACTAATTTTTCATATAATGAAAAATGTTATGAAACTATAGCAACTTTCTTTAATTGATGTTCATGTTTATGTTTTTAGTAGGATAAATTCAATTAAACAATTTTATCAGGGTACTATACCTTTTAGCTCTACTCTATATAACCTTCTACATCTTGCCATCATAATGTTGACGTACATTTTACATGTTGTCATCAAAGTGCATGAGACATTATTTAAGTTAAAATATCAATACATTTTTTTCATCTGTATGAATTTGAAATGTCTCTAAAACTGTCATTGAAACCTTAACAAGGATTATAGCAAAATTACATCATGGGCATACAATTTTCTTTTCCAACTTGAGAATCTTCTCAAACATAGTCTTATGTCCAAGAAATTTGGTTCATTAACTCTTAGTATCAATTATACTAAACAAGATAAATTCCATTTAGAACAAAAATATAAATGTAAGAAAAGCAAGTAATTGATTATATGTTATGACTACTAAATGAGATTAAAACTTTAATCATGTATTTAGTTACTCTCACTATTTTATTTAAAACAGTATCCCTTGCTGCTATTTGAAAAGATTACTCCAACTTGGGCTCGGATCCCATTCAAATTTATTTGATATTGAGTTGCTCAACAAACCAACTAAACTTAAATTTGGTAGATAATAACTTTATCAATTACATCTCATAAGGTTCCTATATCTGTTAGGTGACAACTCTTGTCAAAACAAATCTTATATGTTATTCCCAACCTTGCTTCTAAATTTATATGATCATGAGTTTGCTCATCCAAATAACACAAATTTAGTTAAGTAAGACCCATTGTTATAAGCAAAACATATTTAGGTTAAACGGCCTTAAGTATATTCAACAAGCCTAATAATAAATAGAACTCTAATTTATTCTTATAACAATAGAAAGCAACAATCATGTTCTCAACATATACTTAATATTTTTGATGAGGGATTTAATTTTGTTCATCTCATCAAATAAAAAATTACATGTAAATATCATACATATGAAACATACAATTTAACTTGCATAATATATCAATCATATATTCAAAAATGCAACTTATATACTCATATATATGCATAAAAGATCAAGCTTCATTTGATTCTAGTTAGTGATTTTCATAATTTAAAATTATATTTCATCAAGCTTTATTTGATTCTAGTTATTGATCTTCATGATCTAAAATAATATTTCTAACTCTTTAAATAATTAAACTAGAATAAATCCATTGATTCCTAAATATGTTAAATTTCTATTCCAAAGAGAAATTTAATTTCATTTGGAAACTATTTTCAAATCCATTTGGAAACTATTTTTAATTATCTTGACTCTTTTAACAAAATTAATTGAAAACAATTTCCAATAAATTATACTTCTTACTTATATAATTTATAAAAACTCCATTTTCAAAATTGTATAAGTAACACACTCTAATCCAATTAAAAAACTATTTCTAAACTCATTATAAATATATATTTTTAATGGGAAAACTATTTTCTAATACTGAAAAGAAACTACCTTCAAAATTAAATAAAAACACTTTTAAATTTAATTAAGAAAGTCCTTTATATTATTTATTTTGAGATTTATTTTTTAATTAATTGGAAAATATTTCTTTAATAAATTAGAAAATATTTTGAAATATTAAAGAAAACTTAATTTTCTTAATTAATAAATGAAAACACTTTTTGGATTTTAATTAAGAAAATACCTTTTTAATGAATCAAGAAACTTGTTATTCAAAAATAAAGAAACAATTATAATTAAATTGAATAACAATTCTTTAAACAAACTAAATCATAAATTTAATTTATCTCAATCAAATTGAAATAAATAAATTTAATTAAGAAAGTATTTTCTTAAGTATTAAGAAAATACTTTTCTTAATTTTAAAGAGTCTAATTAATTAATTTCAATCTAATTAAAACTAGTTAATTCTAATTTTAAAAACTATTTTCTAAAATTAATTAGGAATCAATCTAATTATTAACATAATTGTATTAAGAAAACAATTACTTTAATGTTAAAATTAAGATCTCATCTACCTCAACCCCTTTATCAGAACAAAACACTGAAGTGATAAGAAATCAATTGCAAATTTTGTAATAGTAGGACAAAACAAATTCCTACCATTAGTGAAATTCTCTTTCTTCAAATTCAAGACCTATGCACGATTGTAGATAAACTTGGTCAACTTTTTTGCTTTTTGCACAGTCTCATCAATAATAGGAAAATATCTAGTATCTTCTATATTTTCCAAGATCATGTTAATGTAATATGCAATATAAGGAGTATAATAGAAAGAATTATACATGCTTTGCATTCTTTTTCCAACTGCTTTGTAATCATTTTTAATAATGAATTGAACAATATTTTCTGGGCCAACTTCATTCACAACTTCGTTAAATATCTAACATAAAGTATCAACATTCCTAACAAGGCTAAATGTATAAAAAGAATTAAAAAATATTGTCTCCTTTGAAAATAAACCAAAAACTAATAATAGGCTTTTTTCTTCTATTTGTCCAACCATCAAACATGATTGAACACTCAAAAATAGGCCAAGTCATTCTTCTTTCATTTAAATAACTTTTTATTTCATAAATAAAGCTGCTCAAAAGTTTACCTATGTAGTAATCAATTGAAGGAGCTTTATATCTTAGATGGTAAGAGTTAATAACATCCATTATAAGCCAATACTAATAAGATTGGGCAACATTAAGTGTTATACCTAAATCATAACACCATCTAGTAATTACCATATCCACATTATGACACACTTCTCTAGACTATAAGGCACTACATACTAAAGGTTGAGCTCTAAGATTGGTTCGTGATGTAAAAAAATTAGATACATGTCTTCTTCTTTTCCTAACATTAGGTGCCCCATTTCCTTTTTGTCGGGTAGGAATACTACCACCTTCAACATCCATACTATCATCCTGACCACTAACAAAAGAACTTCCACTATCAATTTTGTAGTCCAATATTTGCCTTGTATCTTTCTCATGCCTTGTATTTAAGCAAAGTCTTCATTTGTCATTTTACATGATGACTCACTTTTTTATAAGGCTTCACATTACCTTGAACCCTAGCTAAATGCTTCTTTAATATAGTGATTCTTCTACCTTTAAAATGCTTGTTACCATACAAACAAACGGTATGATTCTTTATTCCAAGAACCAATTTAACATGAGCTCAAGTTGGATCATCAAATCTTCCTAAACCTGAAATGGATGAATTATCCGGAGTACTTGAATTTCTTTCTATTTATCTGTAAAATAAATAAAAATATCAAAATTAAATTAATAAATTTATTTTCAACTATTATAAAAATAATGTGGATCACTCAACTAAAAACAAATATAAATGCACATCTTAGATTTGAAAAACATGCATATAACTTGAACTATAACAATAGACAAGCACTTTACATTCAAAGTCAATAGTCTAAGAATCATAATTACCAACTACTAATGACATGGAAAATGTAGAATAAGTTATGTAAAATGACAAAAAAATAGAGCAATAATAACTTCTCAACATTCATATGATATAAAAATGCAATTGAACTTTACTAACTTTTATAAATGATTGTTGCCCTTTTAAAACTATAACTCATTTTATGAGATTACACATGTAACACCCCAAAAATCTCGGTTTCATGAATAATACTGTTTCAATCGTGAATACTACAACCCAGAATAAATAGTGACACTCGGGACCTAACGTGCACTTTATTTGACGTCAGATAGTATTATTCAAAGACGAGTTAAGGATCAATTTGAGGCCAAAACAAGCTCATTTTGAGGGTTTGACAAAGAGTTGCCAATGGTCAATGTTTGACCCAAGAAAGCATGAAAGTCAAACCCAAAAATATTAATGGAAAATAAATAATAATAATCAAGGTATTTATGTGGGGTTGATTTTTTATGAGTATTAATTATTAAGAAGAAGAAAAGAATTCACAAGTTTTAACATGTTATTTTTGGACATGTGGATTAAATAACACCCGAATAATTTTTGACTAGGAATTTCTTTTTTAAAAAGTATTAAATGAAGATATTTTAGCGGGATTAAATCCAACTAATGGATTAAAATTGAAATTTAATTTTGGATCTTGAAAAAAAAAATGAATTTAAGGGACCAAATTGTATTTTTGGCCACCTGTACATTCTCTTCTTCACTAAAATTGTCGATAACAACCCTTCCTCTTCTTTCTCGACTTTCTTTCATTTTGCGTCCATTTTCAAGCCCAATTTCTCTATCCTTAACCACTAAATCAACAATTAAACACTAAATCATCAACCTAGGGTGCCTAAAGTTATCATATCAATTAGAATTTTGGGAAAAAGATGAAGAAAAAGCATATGGGTTTTCTTGATGAATAGTACCCAAATTTATGAAGGTAAGTTAATAGAGTTTTGGTTTTTTTGTACATAATTTTAGTGTAGTTATATGCATTAATGAGTAAAATGCATGAATTTGAATTTTTATGCAATATTGTGAAGACAAAGAAGCGGAATTAAAGGAGAGAGAGAAAGCGAAAGAGAAAATTTGGGGGTTTATTTTTTATAAAATTTGTTTATTATGTAATTTAGGGTTTTTGAGATAAAATTTGGGGGTTTATGAAATTAATGTTAAAATTATTAAAATGGATGCTAAATGAAGTAGTATATATGATTAATTTAGATTTTAGACTTATAATTTGTACTTTCCTCAATTGGCATACATTATGATTGAATTTAGAAGTTGACATACATGTTATTTTGACTAATTGGTGAGATGAATATCTCTTGAATGTTATATGAACTAGATTAAAACCAATAATGAAAGAAAAAAATGACATTACAGAGTAATATTTACTTTGGCCGAATAGGGAATAGCTTGAATTAGCTATTTTGAGACTATATCATTCAATTTAAATGGAATTTTAATTAGATTTGCCCTTAGTAAAATATATAGGAATTGGGGAAATGAGATAAACTTGGTATGCCAATTAGGAAGTTGGCAGTACTGCGTCATGATATGTATTACCAGAGTGTATAGCTCTAAGAGCCTAGTTTCAGTGTAAGATATTTGATTTGTGCTATGGACTGCATGGCTCTGAGAGCTCGGTCTCGATATGTGCATATATATATATATATATATATATATATATATATATATATATATATGTATATCTAGCTCGACGATGCAATTCCATTAGATTTTACTTGGTGAAATTACAAAAAATATATAAATGCATAACTAATGATTAAAGAACTTTAATAGGGAGTAGTAATTGATTGAAAATTAAACTGTAAAATTTATTGATCATTATATAATTAGATATGAATTAATATGACAAATAAATGCTTGAAGTTTATAAATTAATTTTAATAACTATTTATGCTTAGAAATAAATGAAGATATTTATGTTTGAAAAATATTATATGTTATGCATGTTATGGTTGAATGAATTGAATTGGATGAGAAATAGAATTACTTGAACATAAGACTATAGCTTAGTGTGTGGTTTTCTTTCCGTGCATAGGTTTTGAAGAAAATTAGAAGAAAGCTATGTTGGATCTATTACAAAGACTAAAGTCACATAAATAATTGTAGAAGACCTAGAGGTGGATGTACTATAGAATTATATATATCTTTTGGTTATAGTAGCAGCCCCTTACAGAAGGATACACATCGGGACGCCTGAAGGTCATTCTGGTACATATCCTATGATAAGGGTGAGCTACTTTCGATCACTACATAAACTTCATATGGCATCATATCATTATTCATTATAAAGCATCATATGGAGAACATAATATTTTAAAACCCAACATTTTTTTCCTCATTCCATTTCACAAAGTTGAAAGTCTACATTGTATCTTTCAACACTGATTACATGTACACCATTAAAACCTAGTACAAAAGTACTACATGAAAGAGGAAAATCCACATAGTCTATCCAATTTGCCCCAAAATCCCAGCTGACCGACCTTTGAGCTATGACTTCTCTTTGCCAAAATCACGTAGAGCCTCTTACTCGATAGAGTCGTCTCTCGGCCTTGAAAAGTCAACGTTGCAATTTTGGTGAGTTTCGCGAACTAAATGAAGTAACCATCATTGATAATTCACTCAATTCATGCATCACATTCTTTCACATAACATATATTCACATTGGATCACATACACCTAATAAATCATGACACATTGAACATTTAAAACTTTATAGTCATTCATATCACGTATCAGTAATGCACATGAGACTCACTTTCTTTCTTATTGTTGTGACCGAGTGCCTATCACAGATTTATACAAATATTAGCCCTTAGGGCTCAATCAGACGGAATCACAGAGCATAGCTCTATGTGACAAATCAAAAAATGACGGAGCTAAACTCTACGTAGAAGCGCTTCATAATGGCAACTCAAGTCACAACGCCTTTATCTGAGCATGCATTTTATGAAATGCAACAATTTCTGAATATCACATATATCACAATCTTATATGAACGTTTAGAAAAAATTTCAGAGTCATTGGACCTAAGTCCGACATTCATCTTTTGTTGAGAATCAAATGACAATTTCATATCACATGCACATTTATTTCATCTCATTCACATACAAGTAGTACTTCAATATCTCAATCCGATATCACAGTCATCGGACCCCCATGTCTAGAATCAACATTAAGCCACATTCATTCAGTCATTTCAACAGAATTTAGACAACTAGAAATTAAGTGAGACCATCTAGGTTACTCACAAGTTACTCCTGAAGCTAATGCCTAGAAGTGCCGAAAACATCTAGAAGTTGACGTTCCAACCGTTCCTCGATAACAAAATAATACACACATATATCACAATTGGCACAATTATGCATGTTCATTAATGCACATATATGGAATGGATTATGTACAATGTATGTTCATGACTATCCTGGGTATCCTTCCATCTAGGTTATCACAACCACATTGAAATATCGAATCGCACTTAACTAGCATTGTTCGTAGGGTTTATACCTCAACAACCCATTTGAATCCAATTCTATAACCTAATGAGCCATTTCAGATTTCTCCCCAAACTCTGACTTTCGAGTCTACTATTCACATTAAATCAGAGAGTGTGATTTATA
The DNA here is from genome assembly GCA_027563595.1 of Erythroxylum suave. NCBI lineage: Eukaryota > Viridiplantae > Streptophyta > Magnoliopsida > Malpighiales > Erythroxylaceae > Erythroxylum > Erythroxylum suave. The sequence goes on along the minus strand of JAOSBN010000006.1, from coordinate 8,834,510 downwards.
TAATTTGGTCTTATAAGCAGAAAGTAGACGAATCTTCAAAACACAGACGATGGCTAAAGGTAGACGAAGTGAAACACAGACGGAAGCAAAAGACAGACGATACGCCAAAAGACAGATGAAGTGTCTAAAGGCAGATAAAATCTCAAAGGCAGACAAAATTCAAAAGACAGACGATAGCAAAACATAGACGAAAGCAAAACATAGACGGAAGCAAAAGGCAAACGAAATTCAAAAGGTAGACGATAAGAGATCAAACACAAACAATAAAAGTCAAACATAGACGAAACGCCAAAAGACAGACGCAACCCCAAAAGACAGACGAAGCGGAGAACAGACGATTCCAAAAAGCAGACAAAACACAAAGCAGACGAAGAACAAATGAAAAGGCAGACGAAGTGAAGAAAGACAGACGATAGAATACAGACGATACATGGTCAACATAGATGATAAAATAGTCAACCATAGACAATAAAACATAGATGCAAAGTGGTCAACTCAGACGATAGAGTAGTCAACCATAGAAGATAAAACACAGATGCAAAGTGGTCAACTCAGACGATAGAATAGTCAACCATAGACGATAAAACACAGGCGATACGTCTTTATAGACAAATCGTCTATGCTCCTGGACATCTCTAAGTCTTCCTTAACTCTCATATAAACACCTAAGGATTCGTACATGTTCAGTGAGGAAACAACGCATATCACCTTTCCATATCTAACTCTCTACAATAATCTTATACATCATTTTATTTCTATTTCAACTGCAAGAACCATTTCACAACGCCTAATCACTAATAATCCATCAAAACCTAATTAACACCATATCCCTTTAACACAGTGTTCATGAATACAATTATATGAAAATGCCATGTTCATGCAGATGACAGTAATTCATCAAATTTATTCCAAAATCTCCAATTCTAAAGAATTTATTCACTACCTTCTTGTTGAAAACTCTAATATCTTCAACTATCCCCAAAGCCTTAATTTCATGCAAAATCACGTACTCCTCTATGAATAGTAACCAACTTCTAGTTTTTCTTAAGGCAGAAGAAACACTTTAGGAGTAAAGGAAATGGCGAGGGATATGAAGAATCAGAGTTTACTCTCATAAGGAATTTGATGGAAAACTCTATGCACGGGAAGAAATTTGGAGAAAATGATAACAAGGAAAGAACTTAAGAAAAGTACCAACCCCTTTTACTCAAACTTCTAACACATCATAAAAGCAACTTTACACTTGCCATCTTCCTAAAGTCTAAGTTCTGACTTAGTTTCTTTTGAACTAACTCCTTTTAACTCTAATCTCTACAATCCAACTATCTCCAACTCCTCATTTGATTTCTTCTCTTCTTATTCCTATTTTCCATAATACTCTATAAATTACAAAATAAATCCTAAGTTCACCAAAATTCATAAATCTCACAATTCTACTAACCAATAATATTTTCAATATAGATAAATTCCAAATTCACAATTCAATCCAATTATACCCGGAATTATTCATGAATGCATGTACAATTAATTTCATATGTGGAAAGTTCACCATTCATTTGTATGAGCATGTCACATTATGCATGAACATAAAAATGCCTTTCTAAGTTCTCATTAATCACTCATATTTACTATTCTAACCTTCCCATAAGTAATGGGATGTTATAGTTCTGATATGAGTTGAAATGTATTAAAGGATAGGGAAATCATTTTGTCAAAGGATTTGATATGGAGATGGACGGTAGAGTAAAGTGAATGAGAAGTGTATTTAAGTTTCTTGCAGGAGATTTTAAGAAAATATAAAGGAAACTCTGTCAAATTTTTTTAATAAAGTCAATAATATTTGCTAGAATAATAAAGATTTAAATAGAAAATTTTATAATTCGAAATTTTAGGTATTTAATAATATGGTAACATTCAGTATTCCAATTCCATTATCAGGTATAGTGTGTTATATGTAGTAGTATTAAAGCTCGGTTTTGGATGTTTTAGGTTTATAATTAAGTAAATAAAGTAAAGGTGATCTATATATATGCCAAATGAAGGATTATATGAGAATACGGTGTGACTTTATTATAGATCCACCCTTTCTTTTTGTCATAGACTGAAGAATAGAGCTATGTGTTAGGGGAGCCATTGAGGAAGAGAAGGAAAGTCATGCCTCAGCTAGACATACAAATAGGGAATGGCAGGGCAATCAGCACAGCCCGTACCATTACCTACCGTCAACTAGTTCCTAACTAGGCTGAGTTTTTCCAAACTATGGTGGACTATATGAGACAAGAGATAGTTGTTGCACCTCTTGTACAACCACAACCACCTCTTCCACTACATAAGTTTACATTAGAAAAAGTCAAAAGGTTTGGAATAGAGGATTTTCTGGGGGGAGTCATCATTCACTACTCCAGATGTCTAGTTTTGGCTAATTAAGATAAAAAGAATTTTTTATCTTTTCCATTGCACATTAGAAGAGAGATTGAAGTGTGCAAATGGTCTTCTTTAGGGACCATCATACTAGTGATAATAGTCCATTAAAAGGCTTGTAACACCACAAGATCTTACGTGGGAGTACTTTTCTCCCAATTTACATATAAATATGTAGGAGATGCTTATAAGGATGATATGAGAGATGCATTCCTTCATTTGAAACTAAGGTATAAAATGGTATCAGAATATGAGAAAGAGCTTGATAGACTGAGTATGTATGTTGAGAGATTAATTCCTGTAGTGACAGATAACTGTAAGAGATTTGAAGCAGGTCTCCACTATGACATCATGAAACTCCTTATTGCACTGCAGATTAGGGATTATGAAGAGATGGTGAAAACAATTTTAGGATTGAAAAAGTTAATATTAATAAACAAAAATTGGGAAATAGGGGACAACAGAAGAGGAGTCAAGGAAAATCTCATTCATCCTTCTTAGCCAGTAAGAAGCAAAAGGGTTCAGGGTTTCAAGCCCTAGCACAAACATAAACATCCTACCACGAATCAAGACAGAGCCAGAGATCAATGGTTAAGGTAGGACAGTTGGCCCTATCTATAGCTAGTAAAGCATGAGGGTCAAGACGTGGGGTAGTTACCCTATGTGATCATTATGACAGTTAGGCCTGAGATATAGATCTACAGAACATTTTCAGAGAGATTACCCTAGTAAACAGTATCAAATAACTAGTTAAAAAGAGAGACCAATTCTTATGGCTCTGAGGGGCAGAGGTACATGCATGGGAGCTAGTTTTGGTACTAGTGGTTAGAGGGTTGCATTAAAGAAAATTGATAGACCTAATACCTGTACTCTAGTTCGTGCATATGCTATACAGATTCGTGATAACCAAGATGCCCCAGATGTGATTGCAAGTACTTTTACTATATTTGACATTTTTGTTCATTTATTGATAGACCTAGGATCTACATATTCTTATTTATGTATGTCATTGCCTAAAAATATGGGGTTACATGTTGACACTCTTGAACATGATATTCTAGTTACAAATCCTTTGAGATCATAATGTGGTGATAAATAGGGTCTATTGTCCACTAAAAATACAAAGTTATTAATTTCTTGGTGATTTGATTAAATTACCTTTCTGCAAAATTAGTTTGATTCTTAGTATGGATTGGTGATAGTTTATTATTGTTATAGTTTATGATTCATTTTGTATATTTTCGTTTAGTTTGATCTTCATTGTTGGTTTTTTGTGTTTGATTTAATTTAGGGTAAGAATTGATTATTTTTATGTAGGAAGGAAGATTAAGCAACTTGGAGATTGAGCTAGAGATCAAAGAGGAGAAGAGAAAAGGAAAAATTCTGTTTTAAATTCCTACGATTGTGGGAATCATGCTAATTCCCATGATCGTGGGAACTTTAATCTGAGACATTGGGGTTAATTAAACTTTAGGGTTTTGGGGACTCTATAACATATTAACCCTCCATAGATGAAAGAGGATGAAACCCCTTTGTAGAAAAGAGCCTCCTTGAGTGAAGAACACAAGTTTTGAGACTTAAGGAAAGATTGAAGTCGAGGATTGTCATCAAAACTGGGAACATAGCACATTAACATCAAAAATTACAAATTTTGGCAAAGAAGAGAAGGAGTTTTCTTATTCAATTTTCTGTCAATTTTATCTCTTCTAATCTTTGTAGAATAGATTATCTAAGTGTTGATGATGTTATGGAGACCATGAGCAACTGATTTAGTTTTAGTAATTGCTTTTGATCTATTTTGTTCAAACTCCTATTTTATCGAATTGAATGAAAGTTGTCTTTGAGGATTGTTGATTTTATTTTTATCTTGTGATAAATCGAGGGAATGAGTAAGATTATTTTTGTAGGATTGTACAACGAGAGTTGGCAACTTGTAGACTTATAATCGTTACATTAATTGATTAGCTAGAAGAGAGATCTCGGCTAATTCAATTAATCACCCATAGGATAGTTTAATAACTAGTTAAATTGGTGAAGTGATTGGGTACGTTGAGAGATCGTTCAATTGACTTCATTTAATTTGATTAAGGACAATTAATTACACTTTGAGAAAGCGTAGTTAATACATTCGAAAATCTTATGTAAGACACAATTTAATTAATAAAATAGGAGAAAGTAATCTCTAGTCTTTAAATTCTTGAATTCTAATTTTCTGCATTTTGGTTTTGTCTATTGTTCATTTTTATTATTTCAATTTTAGTTTAATTTTTATAAATTATTTCCTTTAAACAATTTTGTTTCTTAAACAAAGTTTTGTTTGAATTAAATGGTGTCTGGGCATCAATCCCTATGGGATCAATATCTGCTTTTTAACTATAAGTCACAACCCGTACACTTGTAATTTTTTAGCGTAAAATGAGTGTTTTGCATAAATTACACTCAACAAGTTTTTGGCGCCTTGTCAGGGATTGTTTGTTTAACATTTTGTTTAGTTTAGATTACTTTGATTTAAGAGTCTTTAATATTTTTCCTTGTATACTTGAAGGTGCATGATCATAAGAAGTACGCGAAGATTGATAGAATTTAGTAACGACGAACTATCCAATATCACAAGACACATCAAGACATCTTAGAATGAGGAATGAGACATATGAAGAGTTAGATGCCAAGAAGAAATATAAAGAACTATGATGGAAGATAGTTATTATAGTAAGCAAGGAACTTTTGCAAATTACAATGAGGCGCAGTATGGATGGGGAAGTATCAATCCTCATTGGAACACGTACACTCCGGGGTGCCAGAACCACCCATATTTCTATTGGTCCAATAATGCAAGTGTTCACATGGGACATCAAGGCCCATTTGAATTTCAATAAGATGAGTCCAATTAATGGGATTCCAAATTCGACAAAATCATGGATAAGCTAACAGAAATGGAAGAGAACCAAAAAAGGGTGTTTTCCAGCCAGGAGGAAAGTCAGAAGAGACTGGAAAAGAAACTTAAACAAGTTTTTGAAAATCATGTTGCTTCTATTCATAACCTGGAGACTCAAGTAAGATAGCTTTCTTGTGAATTTTGTAAGAGAAGTGTGGAAAACTCTCTGACCAATATGGAATTATATGAACGAGAGAAAGATAGGGCTATCACACTTAGAAATGGGGAAGGACAAGAAGAACCAATTGAATTCCATGCTAAACCTTACCTTATGGAAGACCAAGTAATCAAGAAAGAGGATGAAGAAAAGAATGAGAACCCTCCCTATTATTCACCAGTTCTTGGTATACCATATATGAACATCGAAAAATCTTGGGTAGATATTCATTAAAAGAACTCTATCTTTTGGATTGATGATGATAAGGTAATATTCAATACGAATGATGTATTTAAGAATCCGAAGGATAGTAGCTCATTTAGGATAGCTGATGTGTTTGAATTTTCTAAAGAACAAACGGACGAGGAATAGATGGCAACAAAAATTGAGTTGGAAGAAGTTATGAAAGTCTCTATTCGTGAAACGAAAGAATCAGAGGAGACGAAGGTAATTAAGGAAGAAAGAGAGAAACTTACCTTAGTATAGGACAAACTATTAGATTTGATGGAAGATTCATGGAGTTTCGTTATTCCCTATTCGATTGGCAGTGTATTAATGAAAAGGACATTGATGAAATTAATTGGTTTTCTGCAATTTATCAATATTGTCCTTTTGTTCATTTTGTAATTTGTAGCTTACTTATAAGCTACAAAATTGATGTTGAACAAAAAAAGAGGAAGCAAGCCGCTTATAATCGATCCTGGCTGAGTTTCCAAGGAAGAGTGTCGAGCTACCAATTTTAAAAGAAGCGTTGTATGGAGGCAACCTATGGAATCCTAATTCCTTTTGATTTCCTTTTGTTTATTTATTTGTTTGATTTCTTAGTTATGATCATGTTTGAGTTGAGTTGGATTGATGTTTATTTTGATTTTGATTGAATTTCAACTTGTTTTCTTTTCAAATCTTGTTGATAATATTAATTTGATGTGTTTGTAAGTTTTGGGACCATGGAGAATACATGTTAAGCTTGGAAGAAGGTTTAAAAGTGGAAAAATCGCCCCATCCCACGATTGTGGGAAATCTCTTCGGAAACGTTATGGAGAGAAAACCCACGATCTTGGAAATGGAGGTGATTCCCATGATCGTGGGAAATCTCTCTAGAAACTTTATAGAGAGAAATCCCACGACTGTGGGAATTGTGGAAATTCCTACGATGGGAATTCCATCCAAGGGGAAATTTAAATTTCCCTCCCCTTTTCTTCTTTCATTCACTCTTAAAATTTCACAACTTCTCTCTCTAACCCACGAAAACTCTCCTTCCACTCTCTAAAATACTTCAATTTCTTCTAGATTCTTAGTATTTTCTTCATCTCTTTTCATTAATCTTACAATCCTTTACTCTTCTCATGCATTAATCATTAAAAAATACAAGGATTTGGGTAATATTTTTCTCTCTCTAAAAATGAATCCACTCTTCTCTTTCTTATTTTTGTAGGTTTTCTTCTTCCAATGGCACCAAAGAAGATGGCGGCTTGAAAACCAGTTGATGAACTACATCTTCAAGTCTCTGGTAAAGGTAAGCTCGATTTAGCGGCAACTTATTGTGCTTCATTCCTGATTTATTCAGAGGAAGAAGGTGTTAAGTCAAGAGGACTTTACGATGATCAATTTTGATGACAATCAAATAATAATAATGTTAGAAACAAATGAATGTTTTGACAAGTGTGTTAACTGTGCAGACAAAGTCGACATAGACGCAAGACAACATAGATAAAAAAGTCAATACATACGGAAGCTAATATAGACGCAAAAAGATAGACGCAAAGAGATAGATGCAAAGAGATAGACGACATAGACGCAAAGACATAGACACAAAGAAATAGATGCAAAAACATAGACGCAAAGACATAGAAGCAAAAACATAGATGCAATGACATAGACGCAAGACAAAGTAGACGCAAGTCAATGTAAATGCAAATATACAGACGCAAGATGATACAGTAGCACATCGGACAGTTACTTAGTTAGAGTTAGTTACAGAACTCAACTAAATGACGGTTATCAAGAATCAAGAAGCGGTTATCAAAGATCAAGAAGCGTTTAGAGACTGAGGCTATAAATATTAGTCTTAGTCGAAGCTTTCGAGCTAATAGTGAACTTTACAAGTTTTACCACTTTGAGAAATCAATGATCTTTGAGTGCTTACTTAGAAAAGAGAATTTATGTAGTGCGATATTGAGAGAGCTAAACATTCTGTAACAATAGTTCACGATATCTTTTTATAATGAGAGAAAGAGAAGGCAGATAGCCTGGAGAGGCTAAGATAGCTAAAAGAATACTTGGTGTAAGAGACTTGAAGAGGCTCTGGAAGAGAAAAGAATACTGGTAACTGTTTAAAGTATAGTGAAACACTCAAACGAACTCTGAGGATTGGATGTAGCCCACAGTTTGGGGTGAACCAGTATAAAAATCACAGTGTTTACTTTCTATCCTTTACTTCAGTTTACTTTGTTGTTAAACAATTAGATAGAAGTTATTATGCGATTTCATTACATAATAACTTTCTTATAATCTAAGTGATATCTTCTTAACAAGAAAAAGAAGTTCTTAACAAGATTTATTCACTAAAAGGGATACACCATTCAACCCCCCTTCTGTATATCGAGTTTCTTGTACGTAAAGTCTATATTAATGTGTGATTTACTTCAATTGGTATCAGAGCTCGGTTTCTAAAAATCACCTTTACAAAGTGAGGACAAAGATCCATGGCAGAATCACATGTTTTTATAGCTAAAGGTGCCTCCATCATAAGACCTCCTACGTTCAATAGTGAAGATTATCATTATTGGAAAGACAGGATGCAGCTTTTTATAGAATCCACACACATTGATCTTTAGGATATCATTGAGAATGGACCATACGAACCAGTAGATAATGAAGGAAATTTCATTCCTTGGAACAGATGGTCAGCTGATCACAAAGCCAGATTTCAACTAAATTCAAAGGCCAAGTTCTTCCTGAGTTATGCGTTGAGCAGAAGTGAATATGATAAAATTCATGGATGCAAACCTGCGAAGGAGATGTGGGACACTCTATCCATCGCACATAAAAAAACAAACCATGTGAAAGAGTCCAAGATCAGCATTCTTGTACATCAGTATAAGCTGTTTAAAATGCAAGAAGATGAGTCTGTTGATCAAATGCTTAGACAATTTCAAACTATCTTTAATGGACTTAAAGCTCTTGGGAGAATCTATGATAATCAAGACCACGTGAGGAAGATTCTTAGAAGTCTGCCGAGAAGATGG
>JAOSBN010000006.1:8813270-8823893 GCA_027563595.1 Erythroxylum suave | reverse complement strand
AACTTAAGGCCAACTAACACATTTAATTTCATTTACTCTTCACCTAACTCATTAATGCCATTACATGCTAATTAATGCCACATGCCATTTAATGCTAACTCATACTAATTGATTTCAACTTAATTAATGTTAATCTAATTTACTACATTTAAGCTAATGCTGCTTAATTAAAAGAAAAGTTTTGGGGCTAACATAATAAGGGCATTATTGTCATAAATCAACCAGCTATCTTGAAAAATTGAGATAAAGTAACTTGTTGAAAATTAACTGGTTGGGTTGAATCAGCCAACCCAACCAGCTATTAACCAAACACATAAATAGCTGATTGATTTGAGTTAAACAGCTAACTTAAGTTAAACAGCCAAAAAACAGCTGAAAAGCTGTTATCCAAACACGGCCAGAGTCTGACTCACAGGTAAAATTGTGTACATTGACCACAAATTATAATGACCCATTTGCACTCCATCGTTACAATGACCAAGTTTTGACCTGACAAAAGGCTAAATTAGAAGAATATGAAAGAAATTTATAATTGTTATATTTATATATATATTACATGTTATTAAATATATATCATAATAAGTATATTTTGGGTTTGAAAAAGTATCTAATGAATTAACGAAATATAAATTTGATTTAAATCATGTTAACAAAATTAAAATATTTTATATTTAAAGGCCTCTTAACAATAATATCATTTAAACCTTTCGACCTTTTAACGATGCCATTAGGGGACGTCATGGTATTCATATTTGTTTCGAAACTTATTCATTATATTTAAAAGAACTAGGTAAATTTTCATTTTTGAAAATATAAAATTTGAGCTATTTTGATAAATATATCAATAATTATATATTCAACTTGAAAAATCTCATAAAAATATTATGAAACTGACCTAAATATAAATTTTAACATATTTTACGATACACATAAGTAAGATGTTAATGAAAATAAATTTTAAATTGAATTATTTGGTTTTTTTAAAGTTTAGACAAAATTCAAAAATTTAAAAAATTTGATACTAAAATTAAAGAATTAAAAATTTTAAGCTTTCTAATTATATTATATATATGAGAAAATTCTATTTAATTTGATGGGTGCACATTCTAAAATATGTGTGAATATATATATATATATATATGAGAAAATTCTATTTAATTTGATGGGTGCACATTCTAAAATATGTGTGAATGAGAAGTTGACAAGAACATCAATGGATGGAAAATATAGAAAGTGAAATAATCTAATAATAATAATAAAGCCTTTTTGACCATATGTATCATTATCTTAGGAGTGGGCTTGTGAATTCTTAGGATTTTCTTTCATGCACGCACATTTGGTTGCTTGGGGTGTCACTTACTACGAGCACGTTCAATCACCAAAAAGCTGCTTCATGATGATACATTCTATCAAACTTTCTACATTCTCAATTTTAATTCTTTAGTCGCCTTTTTATTGTTTGATTTTTAATTTTTAATTTTTATTCTATTTATTTTAATTAATTTTATTATTAAAAATTGATTAGTTTATTAATTAATTGATCATTTTCGTAATTTAATAAATTCTTATAAATTAAAATAAATCAATTAATTTTATTTATCAATTTCTTTTTCAATTAAACTTTAAATTCTTCGATAAATAAGAATAATCTGTTTCAATTCTATTTTAATTTTATTCAATTTTTAACTAGTTTTATAATGGTCTAATACAGATTAGATCTTTTAAACCTTAAATATCTTATCTTATCAGTTTAATTTCTGATCCAATTTTTAAAACAGTAGTTGTTTAGGAAGTTTTTTGCTTCATTTTCTTTTTTTTTGGTTATTCTATTTGGTATGCTTAAGATCACAAATATGTAATCCCGAAAAATCCAAAATGTTATAGTATTTAAATCACCAAAATGAAAATAAACATTTTGTATAAAAACAATTGTTACAGATTATGAAATACATTCTGAAATTAAATCTTCTTCTAAAATTTAATATTATAAAGAATGTCTGTAGATTTTGCTTTCTTAATATTAGTTTGTCTTTTAATTTATTTAAAGTTATAGTGAGTAAGATTTAAATTTAATATTTATTATTTGAGGACTATAATTAGATATCCTAATAGTAAAAATCAAGTCATAAAAATAATTTATTAAATTTAAATTTAAAACAATTAAATTTATGAACTCTTCTCGTTATAATCTTTTTAAAAATATTATGTGTATTATATGTACAAAACCTACGAGAACTTTTTCTTTGTGAGGAGTTTGCCTAAAATGGGTCTTAAAAATGATTAAACATGATTTTTTAACACTTAGTACCAAATAAGGCTAAAATTTATTAAATTCCTCATTTATTAGTGCCAAATAAGGCTAAAACTTATTAAATTCCTCATTTAAGTAGTTTAATGTTGAACAGAAAATTTATAGATTTTGTGTTGGAATCGATTCTGGACTTAGCTATCCCTAATTCGCTTCTATGGCTATTTCACCCGAGCTTTGTGTTCTCGGTCTCGTATGCGTATGAGTTGTTAGAGGACAATGAGGATGAGGCTTACGATCGTGTCTAGCGGAGGGCATGGGCTTGGAAAGGACTTGAACGGATTAGGAGCTTTCTATGGTTGGTTGGGCACGATCGTCTATCCATGAACAGCTGGTGCTTTAGGAAGAGCTGTGCTTTGAGTGATTTGTGTCCCAAGTGCGAAGTGGAGGTGTAGGTGGAGTCTACTCTGCATGTTTTGCGAGATTGTGATTGGGCAAGGCAAGTGTGGGATCAAATTGTGCCAGTTAGTGAGCAGCAGGGTTTTTTCCTCTTTCGGCCTGGGGGAGTGGTTATTGTCAAACTTAGAGCAGGAAAGGTGGGGTGCAGCCACCCAAGATTGGCCGGTTTTGTTTGGGGTTGTTGTTTGGTTGCTCTGGCACTGGAGGAATGTTTATATTTTCTTGGAAGGGGTGGACATACCTACTGATGTCCGACATTGTATGGCGGTATTGGCGACAGTTTGTATTCGCGTTTGAAGTGAAGTAGAGGACGGGTATCATTGTTGGTCGACAGGAGGGCAGATGGGTTAGGTGGATACCGCTTGTACCTAGGTGGTACAAACTGAACTATGATGGAGCTAGGCATTCGTCTAGTGCATATGCGGGGGCTGGTAGTCTTTTATGTGACTCGCAAAGCAGGTGGGTACTGGGTTTTTCACAGTGCCTAAGGCGGTGTTCGATCTTGGAGGCAGAATTACGAGCTATTTGTACTGGTATGGAACTAGCTGGGCGACACAATATCTCTCGACTCCACATAGAGACGGATTTATATGAGGCTTGGAAACTTTTATCGACTTGGTCGTCGACTTCGATGACTGGGGTGGTGCGGCTTTGTTTGGACCTCGTGGGTTCATTCACAGAGGTGTAGGTTGATCATGTATTTCGGGAGGTGAATCGCTGTGTAGACTTCCTGGCAAAGCGGGGTATTTTCTGTATGGATCCCCTGGTTACTTTCTCTTATCCTCTGGCAGATATGTTGCATTGTTTAATTTTGACAGTTGCTCTTTGGATGTAACCTGACATTTTGATTGAATGCATTGGCTGCATTTTGAGAACAACAGATCAACTACTTTTTAGCTGATCTACTACCTTTTAGCTATTTGACCATTTCAAACAGCTGAAAGTTTTGTTTGATAACAAAGTGAATAGTCAGCTGATTTGTCCCAAACCACTAAACTTAGAAAAGCTTTCTAGTAGCAGCGTTTTACTCTAGCTTTTCATCTTTAGCTGAATATATGTAAGTAAAAAATCAATTATACCCTCCTAATTTTTGCAAGTCAAAAATTTGCCTAATTACAACTAATTAATTGTGCTATAGTGTGGCATAATTGAAGCAAAATTAATTATTATGAATAGTGTCATGCATTACCCTATGCTATGCTTGTGAATTATGTACAAAATGTTTAAATTTTTTTTAAATTTAAATTTTGTTCTATTTTTATTATTGTTAAAATTTTAATTTTTTAAAATTAAATATTTAATCGTAACCTTATCAATTTTTTAAGTCATGTCCTTATAAGTCATTTTTAATTTATTAAATAATAAAATTCATACATATTATATGAAAAATACTAATATGATGTAGGTGGCTACATCATTCATATTAATAGAAAATTTAACGTTGGATTATTATTATCATCATCATCATCATTAATAAACTTATAAACTTAATTTTGTAAAATTAAAAATCTAAAATCTAAAATCTTATAAAAATATTCAATAAAATACTAAGAAATATAATATTCATGCTCTTATAATTTTTTTAAAAATCCATTCCCTTATAAATCATTTTACACATCAACAGTTAATACTAAACAACTAATTTTACTAAACATCTCTAATAAATAGTTAATGCAATCTGCTGGTCAATTCAGTTGATAAAATAAGCTATCAGCTAATAGCCAAATGCAAACAGCCGAATGCCGAATAAGGCTATTACATTTTCATCAAAAAAAAAAACTCTAAATTGATCGAAAACATTTGACCAAAATCCGGCATTTAACCCGGTACAAAATGCCTTATTTTGTTGTCGTTAGTAGGTACACGAGAAAAGATAAGCTTCAAACTGTCTAATATTCAACGAGTGTTTACTCGGTTGGCGTGACATAGAATGATTCCAATTTTCAACTTGGAAGGCCCAGGCCAGGCATGCCAACTTTATAATTGTCACTTTTGGAGTAAAGGCAAGGGTAATGATTCAAAAATTAACCAATTAAATCAATAACTATTATTTGACCACAAAGAAAAAAAAAATACAAATTAATGCATATAACAAATGGAATATTGAAGTCTTTTTTAGATAAATGATGACACGTGTTAGTATTAAAACATATGACATCGAGAAAAAATAACAGAGTTTAATTTGTGATTTAGTATATTGAGTAATTTTACGATGCATTAAAATATCGTACAATACAATCTTCAATGACTTAAGTTAGCATTTGTTAATATAAAATGTTAATAGAAGAAGAATGCTTATAAGGAAGTGACTAAGTCCAGCGTTGATGACAATTGGAAGAACATTTTCTTTGTATTTTGAAGGGAAAAAAAGGGGCTTCTCTTTATCAGTCAAAGCCCAAAGGATAATCCAATAGCGTTCAAATTTCAAAAGGAAAATGGTTGAATAATGTTTTCCTGGCAAAAGGTCAAAAGTACATATTTCATTTTACTTTCTTTAGCCAATGCCTTAACCCCGAGATCCAAACACCCCCCCATCCCACACTCACGCCCAAACACACCCACTCACCTTAATCTAACGGCCAACATCCCATCTTCTCCCGAGAATCTCCTCCTCCAACGCAATCATCGCCCCACTAGCCCCCAAAATTAGCCTCCCTCTTCTCACATCTCTCTTTAACCTCTCCTTTTCTCTTCGCATTTCACCAAAAAGCCAGATCTAACCTCTCTCTCTTTTCTCTACATCTTTCATTTTTTCTGTCTGTTTGTTTTAATTTGCCTTAAAATGGCGGTTGCTCCATCGGCTCGGGAGGAGAACGTGTACATGGCGAAGCTAGCCGAGCAGGCGGAGCGCTACGAGGAGATGGTTGAGTTTATGGAAAAGGTCTCTGCCTCCGTTGAGAACGAGGAGCTCACCGTAGAGGAGCGAAACCTCCTCTCAGTCGCTTACAAGAACGTGATAGGAGCTCGGCGCGCCTCGTGGCGAATTATCTCCTCCATCGAGCAGAAAGAGGAGAGCCGCGGCAACGAGGACCACGTGTCCGTGATCCGCGACTACAGGGCCAAGATCGAGAAGGAGCTCTCCTCGATCTGCGACGGGATCTTGAAGCTGCTCGACTCTAGATTGATTCCCTCTGCTTCGTCTGGTGACTCCAAAGTCTTTTACTTGAAGATGAAGGGAGATTACCATCGGTATCTTGCTGAGTTCAAGACTGGTGCAGAGAGGAAGGAGGCTGCTGAGAGTACTCTCTCCGCTTACAAATCTGCTCAGGTTTCTCGTTTCTGATCTGCTTCCAAAGCTTCTGGATCTTTCTTTTAATTTTCGATCTGGCTTATTTTTGTTGAATTTGGTTGATTTAGCAATCTGTAGGATGAGAATGATGATACATGCGTTTGTTTTGTTCGATTAGGGTTGGATCTCTCTTTTCTTGTACGTTTTCTTTTTTAAATTTAGTAATGTTGGTTTTGTGGTTTGCAGGATATAGCAAATGGAGAGCTGGCTCCTACTCATCCAATCCGTCTGGGGTTGGCTCTTAACTTCTCAGTTTTCTATTATGAGATCCTTAATTCTCCTGATCGTGCTTGCAATCTCGCCAAACAGGTTCGAGATTCGCTTCTTTTTTGTTTACGTTTATGCATTGGTATATTGCTCTTTTCCTGTTTAATAGGTGAGAAATTGGACGAAATAAGAACTTTGAGGGAGTTATGGTATGCTGGGGGGTTGCTTTGTGCTTAAAATGTCGTGTGCCTCTCGAATTTGACAGGCTTTTGATGAAGCAATCGCGGAGTTGGATACCCTGGGAGAAGAGTCATACAAGGACAGCACTTTGATCATGCAACTTCTTCGTGACAATCTCACTCTGTGGACCTCTGACATGCAGGTTTGTTTACTTGAGTCCCACCTTGTTCAGTTTATACCCACATCAAAGTTCCTTTCATTTGCAATTTGCTTGTCAACATTACTGATTACTGATTTAATTTATCATTTAGGATGATGGAGCTGACGAGATTAAAGAAGCACCCAAGTCCAGTGAAGAACAGCAGTGAGAGTGCCCCTTGTGCAAATTAGGGTTGAACTTCTCCTCTATATGTTTTTAATGGGAGAAGATGCTTGTTGCTAATTTGCCGGTTGTTTCTGAGGTTTCTTTCTTTAGATTTTCTTGTTTTGATTATGATTTGTGGACGTATTAAGCCAAGCCTGCTCTACTTTTTAGTTTGTCATATCAAGCTGTGCTTTTTGAATGCCCACTTTTGTTTCCTTGATATCAGCAGTTAGCATTGAAGTCCTGTTTTCGTTTGGTAACTTTCCTGTACTCTTTACATCTTCTTCTTGAAATAAGGCCCTGCAAGGTTTTAAATTATTTTCCACGACAACATTAACATATGCAATGAGATGGCATGATGGATGAAATCCTATTTTTGTAACTAAGAAGAACAGGAGATGCTAGTGCCTTTGGGTTCAACTGATGCATAGCCTTTCGAATTCTCTCTGCTACTTGTTTATTTAATAGGTCCGTGGTTGAATTACTTTAAAGCTATAGCCGTCAAATTTGATCTTTTTACTAATTCAAAAATTAACATACGTCCTATGTGTCCGCAAACGTTAGTAACTTGGTTCTCTCAGTGCCAGTTTTGTGGGACCTATGTAAATAGTCCTTCCAGATTGAAGTATTCACATTGGATCATATATCCCATCTAACTTCGATGGCTATTAAATACATTTAAATGAAGAAGCCAATTTATTAAAGATATAGAATGTGAATTATAGAGAAACTGAAGGCAACATATGATTTCGGGCAATTGCACATAATTTCAATGGAACCAACGACTAGACATTCTTTTCTTATGTTGTAAAAAAAGAGTGGCATTCCGCAGAATGCAAGCAAACAAGAATGCGTATCAGCTTGACTAGAGATGCAGGGCAATCTGAGACCAGTTCATCAAAGGTCATCAGAGGAAAACTGTGGTTCAAGAAATCACCAGTCTGAGTCTGTCCCCTTTTCACTTCAACTCAAATGGAAAACTCTAGTCAATCAAACAAGGGAAGGAACAATTCCAGTGGGAGAGAAATCAACTCCTCAGAAGAGCAGACTTGGAGCTTTCTCTGCCACCTTAGAATTAGACACACAAGCACAACCAGTCGACTTAATTACTGTTGTACCGCAAGATCAGTTTATGATATGAATTGGTACGTAAGCAGCTATTATTCTATAAGACGGTTCGGATTACATGACCTCATAAATACATACATAACTGAGAAAGATATGCAAAAGTTGGTAAGTAATTACCCCCATAAATGATACATTGGAATCATCCTTTGGTATTCCAACATCAATAGGTTAATTGTTTCGCTCTTGTGTCAAATAATCTTTGTAGCATCAGATGAAAAGAAAGCTACAATCCCAGGAGAACCACGCCCAAATTGGAACTTGATGACACAACCTTTTCTCAACAAATGGCTTGGTCAAATTGGGAGAGTCAGGATCCTCTGTCCAATTTTATAGTGTCTTATTTTGTCTCATAAATCTCAGTCATTTATTTATACGAGTCTTACACGGGGCTCACATAAATAAATAACGTACCCACATAAATGAATGGTTGAGATTCATGAGACGTAATAAGACATCATAAAATTAGACATAAGATCTGGACTTAAATTGGTGCATTGTACATGAGTATCATCCGCCTACAAATAATCCATTAATCTTAAACCACATTATCTAACATATCCAGCAAAGCAACAAAAGGTTTTCCTATTTTCACTTGCTTTGTTGATAAGCCCTTATACAATCCTCTCTCTCAAATTAACCACCATGTGTCATTAAAGAAAAAGAATCCTAATCCTATCGCTAACATCAAACGATGATGTTTATGTCAATCAAAATGAATACTTACCTGAAGTACAATAAATTGAAGATGATCTTTACAGACCACTCCATGTGGGACTTGACACATGCAGAGTAGGAGAGAGTGGGAACGAAGAAGGCGAAAGTAACATACTTGGGAAAAGTAAATGATACTGGGACCGCGGCGAATTCAAGCAACCAAACGGTAACGGTGATGTTGGTAACTGTAATGGCGTATTTGATTATACCATTCCTGACGACTGCGGCGGAGCTAACTCTTGCTGACTCTGCTGCTGCTGCGGCGGTGGAAAGGGACCTAGATTGTTCCAGCGAGGCGACACGAGAGGAGCCAACGGCGATAAACCGATGAACTGTTTGTTTGAATCGACGGTGGAGTTTGAGCTTTGGAGGTAGCGCATGTAGGTTGAAATCGGCAATTCTGCCACCTCGTGGACCGCATGAAATGACATAAGAGCAGACGAAGGCACTGTCGGGTGGCGGATGAAAGCGTCGGCAAAGCTAGAAGCTCCGGGACCACGTGGCTAAGACGTGGAGGAGGAACGACGCTGTTTAACAAGGGAGGAGGGCGGTTGCTAATGTGCACCAGGGAAGGGGGGGCGTTAACGTTGCAGGCGAGTGCTTGGAGGTTTAGGTGTTTGGATAGGGGGAGGTGTAAAGGTCCTTTCGTGAGCCGGTGATCCGGTGAGCTTCTGGACAACGTCCCTGAAATCATCCTTGTTGATGTTATAGACCGGCCGTTGATGTTGCTCTGCCTGCAGGTTTTGGTGATGCTATTGTGTCGTTTGTGGTTGTGGTTGTGGTTGTAGCTGTAGCTGTGATTGTTGTTATGGTTGATCAAAAGTAGGTTTATCGGTGTTGATGGGTTTGGAAATCTTGTGGGATAGTTTTTTCAAGTGCTTGAGACACTGATCCCTGTTGATGTTGGTGCCACTGTCCATTATAGAACGCCTTAAAAATCTGTAACACACTACTTGCTCGTTTATCTATATGACCTATGAGTTTCGTAAACAGGCAAAAAGTTGGAGATTGATTGATTTGTTTACCTTCCTCTTTGTAGATGGGGACAGGGATTAAGTACTTGTTCGTAATATTTAAGATTTTAAAAAGGTTTTAAAAGACTTGGTTAGCTACGAGTATTTCGAGAACCAATATGTCCATGTCTCTAATGCGTTGGTCTTTGAATAAATTATGTTAAAATTAAGTTCCGTCCACTTGGAATTTACCTGTGCTTATTTTTGTCAAATAAACCCAAGAAACGATAACTGGCTATTCTTATAATCGATTTGTTGTTAAACTGCGTGACTATTCAATCAGGGCATTTCTCTAATTATTAGTTTGGTGGGGTGTTGCTGGTAACATGATTAGGAGGCAACGGAATCAAGCGTTGGATTGGATTTGAAATGAGGCCGTTTAATTAATTACTGCTGCTTGTCTTTGTATTTATTAATTTGTTGGATCCGTTTTCGGGACTCAACTCTTAATCGGAATACATATATTATAACCCAACATTTTTATCAGAAATATCATAATACTCTTTAATACATTACTTACAATAAATTTTCATCACTCACATTTCAATTCCCTTATAACGAGGGATTTTACAAAGCCATAATGACCTTTCAAGTCACAGTACAACATAATCTGAAATCTCCAAAATACAAAAATACATGGACTACAATTTCCAAAAGAAAAAAAGACTAAAGAATTTTTGTTTTCTAAAACTAACTCCCAATACAATATAGGCAACTTAAAGTGATGCCTTGACTCTGTGTCACTCTATCTCTTGCTCATCACCTGAAGGTGGGGACACGAAAGGGTAAGCTCGAAAGCTCGTGGGTAACAGTTTATAACAAGAGATAAGCAAAACCTTAGAATCCTTTTTTTTTTCCTTGCTGTAGAAAACTTTCATTGAGTCTAAAATACATGTTTATCAAATTTCTTATTTTATCAAAGAGTTCATGAACAATTGTAAATTATGTATGCATCACTTAACATATCACAATGCAATGCACAACAAATGGCTCGAGGGTTCCGTGAACAAAACAGAGAAAC
>JAOSBN010000006.1:8795711-8807565 GCA_027563595.1 Erythroxylum suave | reverse complement strand
TGTTTGTAGAGATTGATCGTAGCTCACTCTTATCGTAGGATATGTACCGGAATGACCTGCGGGCGTCCCGGTGTGTATCTTGCCGTAAGGGGGCGCTACAGTTTACACCTGTGAATCAAGAAAACAAGTCCTCGCTGTGACTCCTAAACTCGTGAAATATTTCACTGATAAGCCTCATGGGAGCTGCATCACGAGTTTCCAGCCTATATACCATCCTAGGTTTATTATGGAACAAATTGTCTTAATCGTACTAATTAATCACCTACACTAAATTAATAGATCGAATTAATCACGTACAATTGATTTGAAAACTATAGTACGTGGCATTGTTTGCACCTATGAATCAAGAAAACAAGTTCTCGTTGTGACTCCTAAGCTCATGGAATATTTCATCGATAAGCCTCACGGGAGTTGCATCACGGGTTTCCAGCCTATATACTATCCTAGGGGTTTATTATGGAACAAATTGTCTTAATCATACTAATTATATTAATCACCTACATTAGATTAACTCGATCGATTTGGTTGATCGAATTAATCACCTACAATTGATTTCAAACTGATTCCACATACAGTAAATAGTTTCACTATTATAAGAAAACATAAAAACTCATCAATAAGTATATAAATTAAATTATAACTAACAAATTAATAATAACAATAATAATAATAAAATTAAATATGAATAATAAATCTAATAATACTAAGAATAAGAATAATAATAATATTAAAGTAACTACTATGGCAAATATTAATTAGTTGCACAACTAAACTGAATCGATGAACAATTTCAATAAAGACGAAGAAATTTGTGTCAAAGACGCTCTTCTACACAATACAGGATCTGCAAAAAATTAATAATATATTAAATTATAACTAGCAAATTAATAATAACAATAATAATAAAAAAATTAAATATGAATAATAAATCTAATAAAACTAAGAATAAGAATAATATTAAAGTAATATATATGGTAAATATTAATTAATTGCACGACTAACCTAAATCGATAAACAACTTCAAAAACGAAATTGAAAATTAAAATCAAAGACGCTCTTCCACACAATAAATATTAATAATTAATGACAATATTCATATATACAATAAATTCTCACTTAAATGTTAAATTCGATAAATTCAAACTTTAAATTAAACATTTTATCGAAATTAAGTATTCAAATTCTCAAATTAACACAACAATTACAAAAAAACATTTCAAACATCATAAAAGGCATTTACTCGAACACCTCATAAGCAATATGTATAATCTCAATCTAACCACAAATCAATTGCATTTTTCCATTATTTACCAACAATAATACATATAAACAACAAATAAACTAATAATTACATGAAAATATCGCAAACAACAACAATAATTACGTAAGATTTCATCACCAAACACTCGCGGTTAACACTAAAAACATGTTTTTTTAGAGAAATAACACACCCATTAGAGAGTTTACCGCAAACAATGCATGATGAGTAAGAAAACAGTCGAAAAATGGCTAGAAAATGGAAGAGAGGGGGTCGAAAAATAGAAGGCAATCGCGAGAAGAGAAGAAGAAATATTAGGGTGGCGGGGAAGGGGAGGCGGGGCTACGCGAGTTAAAGGCACTGAATTACCGACGATCTAGGTTTTCTCTCGTCGTCTTCAACCAAACGATGATGCAACTTGCCGACAGTTACTGACGGAACATTAATTCCGTCGATAAAAGAGCGGTAATCCTTGGTGTTGGAAACTCAAATACCGACGGAATTTACATTTAGTCCGTAATCTAAGGTTTATCTCATCGTCTTTAACCAAACGACGACGCAACTTGCCGACAGTTATCGACGGAACATAAATTCCGCCGCTAAAATTGATGAACCGTATGCAACCTTTTCGCGTTAAAATCGATGAATCACCGACAGAATACAGATTTCGTCAGTGATTTAGGTCTATCGACTTGTCTTTAACCAAACGACGACGTTTCGTTTAACAAATGGAGGACAATTTTCGTGGGTATTTACGTTTCCTAGTTGAATCAGCACCTATTTGTAACAGCTTCTTGTTGCGACGAAACATAAATTTTGTCGGTAAAGTTAATTTTATGGATACCGACAGAACAGGTTACGTCGGTATATAAAGTTGCTTAAACACTTTTACCGACGGTATATTGACCGTCGATAATTGGGCGAAGCTAATTAATTGCGGGAGCAATTCCTGTATTTATTACCGACAGATGCACGAGTTAAAGGCACTGAATTACTGGCAATCTAGGTTTTCTCTCGTTGTCTTCAACCAAATGATGATGCAACTTATTGATGGTTACCGACGAAACATTAATTACGTCGGTAAAAGAATGGTAATCCTTGGTGGTGGAAACTCAAAAATCGACGAAATTTACATTCCATCAGTAATCTAAGGTTTATCTCGTCGTCTTTAACCAAACGACAACATAACTTGCCGACAGTTACCGACGGAACATAAATTTTGTCGCTAAAATTGATGAACTACGTGCAACCTGTTCGCGCTAAAACCGATGAATCACTGACAGAATATAGATTCCGTCAATGATTCAGGTTTATCGACTCGTCTTTAACCAAACGGCGACGTTTGGTTTACCAAATGGCAGACAGTTTCCATCGGTATTTACGTTTCCCAGTTGAATCAGTACCTCTTTGTAACAGCTTCTTGTTGCGACGGAACACAAATTTCGTCGGTAAAGTTAATTTTATGGATACCGACGGAACAGGTTACGTCGATATATAAAGTTGCTTAAATACTTTTACCGACGGTATATTGACCATTGCTAATTGGGCGAAGCTAATTAATTGCGGGAGTAATTCCTACATTTATTATCGATGGATGCGCGAGTTAAAGGCACGGAATTACCGGCGATCTAGTTTTTCTCTCGTCGTCTTCAACCAAACGATGATGCAACTTGCCAATAGTTACCAACGGAACATTAATTCCGTCAGTAAAAGAGCGGTAATCCTTGGTGGTGGAAACTCAAATACCGACGAAAATTACATTCCATCGGTAATCTAAGGTTTATCTCATCGTCTTTAACCAAACGAGGACGCAACTTGCCGACAGTTACCGACGGAACATAAATTCTGTTGCTAAAATTGATGAACCGCGTGCAACTTGTTAGCGTTAAAACCGATGAATCATCGACAGAATACAGATTCCGTCAGTGATTCAGGTTTATCGACTTGTCTTTAACCAAACGACGACGTTTGGTTTACTAAATGGAGGACAGTTTTCGTGGGTATTTACGTTTCCCAATTGAATCAGCACCTCTTTGTAACAGCTTCTTGTTGCGACGGAACACAAATTTTATCGGTAAAGTTAATTTTATGGATACCGACGGAACAGGTTACGTCGGTATATAAAGTTGCTTAAATACTTTTACCGACGGTATATTAACCGTCGGTAATTTGGCGAAACTAATTAATTGCGGCAGCAATTCTTGCATTTATTACCAATGGATGCGCCAGTTAAAGGCCCTGAATTACTGGCATCTAGGTTTTCTCTCGTCGTCTTCAACCAAACGATGATGCAACTTGTCAACAGTTACCGACGAAACATTAATTACGTCGGTAAAAGAGTGGTAATCCTTGGTAAACTAAAAAATCGACGAAATTTACATTCCGTCAGTAATCTAAGGTTTATCTCGTCTTCTTTAATCAAACAATGACACAACTTGCCGACAGTTACTGATGGAACATAAATTCTGCCGCTAAAATTGATGAATCGCGTGCAACCTGTTCGCGTTAAAACCGATGAATCACTGACATAATACAGATTCCGTCAGTGATTCAGGTTTATCAACTCGTCTTTAACCAAACGACGACGTTTGGTTTACCAAATGACAGACAGTTTCTGTCGGTATTTACGTTTCCCAGTTGAATCAGCACCTCTTTGTAACAGCTTCTTGTTGCGACGGAACACAAATTCCGTCGGTAAAGTTAATTGTATGGATACCGACAGAATAGGTTACGTTGGTATATAAAGTTACTTAAATACTTTTACCGATGGTATATTGACCGTTGGTAATTGGGCGAAGCTAATTAATTGCGGGAGTAATTCCTGCATTTATTACCGACGGATGCGCGAGTTAAAGGCACTGAATTACCGACGATCTAGGTTTTCTCTCGTTGTCTTCAACCAAACGATGATGCAACTTGCCGATAGTTACCGACGGAACATTAATTCTGTCGGTAAAAGAGCGATAATCCTTGGTGGTGGAAACTCAAATACTGACGGAATTTACATTCCATCGGTAATCTAAGGTTTATCTCATCGTCTTTAACCAAACGAGGACGCAACTTGCCGAAAGTTACCGACAGAACATAAATTCCGTTGCTAAAATTGATGAACCGCGTGCAACTTGTTCGCGTTAAAACCGATGAATCACTGACAGAATACAAATTTCGTCAGTTAATCAGGTTTATCAACTTGTCTTTAACCAAACGACGACGTTTGGTTTACCAAATGGCGAACAGTTTCCGTGGGTATTTACGTTTCCCAGTTGAATCAGCACCTCTTTGAAACAGCTTCTTATTGCAACGAAACACAAATTTCATCGGTAAAGTTAATTTTATGGATACCGACGGAATAGGTTATGTTGGTATATAAAGTTGCTTAAATACTTTTACCAACGGTATATTGACCGTCGGTAATTGGGCGAGGCTAATTAATTGCGGGAGTAATTCCTGCATTTATTACTGACGGAAGCACCTAATCCGTCGGTCAATGTACCGATAGAATGATGTACGTCGATATGTGTCCAAAGCAATTAAATTGTGGGAACTGTTCCTGCAATTTTTTCTGACGCCATAGGTTTTGTCGTCGCTATATGTCGTTGGAGATTTTGCGCGAAATTCCTTCCCTCCAGTATTGCTGACGGATATATGGTTCCGTCGCTATATATGAATAATAAAGCGTATTTACCGACGGACAGTAATATTCTGTCGATAAATAGCATCGGTTTTATTTTCTTCGAAAATATTTTGCCACTATTCTGTAACTTTCTTGTAGTGTCTCAATCCAATTATCAGACTAAA
The DNA here is from genome assembly GCA_027563595.1 of Erythroxylum suave. Classification (NCBI taxonomy): domain Eukaryota; kingdom Viridiplantae; phylum Streptophyta; class Magnoliopsida; order Malpighiales; family Erythroxylaceae; genus Erythroxylum; species Erythroxylum suave. The sequence continues at coordinate 8,802,509 of JAOSBN010000006.1, read as the reverse complement.
ACCACGTTGAGTCCTCATTTCTGATTATTTTCTTCATCAAATGGTAAGTGCAATGTCTCAATCTCAACATTTGCTTAAAAACTTGATGATTTATCTCTGCTTTGATCTAATTGCTAGAAGCTTTTCTCCTTCATATTGTATTCGTTTATCCATTTAGACTATAGGATCTCCTTATCTTTAAATATCTACCATATCCTCTTTTTGAGCATTACTCTCATTATAGACATAAGAGATGTAATCCCTAAAAACCCCTCCGCCTTAGAGAGGCACAATTCATCCCATTTCACTTTAGCCTCTCTTAAGTTTCCAGTTTTCCCCATCCCAAATAAATTGCTTGGTATACTTTTCAAGCTCCTTCATAACATTCTTAGGTAGCACCAAATGAGCACTCCAATGCGTGCTAATGTTCCTCGATACTGTGGATATCAACTGCAGTCTTCTAGTAAAAGACAACCACCTATTTTGCTAAGCATTGATCCTGGTTTTGTACATTTCAACTAAAGGAAAGCAATCCTCATATTTTGGTTTTTTCGTGGTAATCAAGATACCCAGATATCTTAATGGAGGAACATAAATCTGAAGTTTTGTCAATCTGCTTAACTCCTCCGCATTTTGCATATCTGATGAAACATATGTACAACTTTTTAGAAAACTAATATTTAAGTTGAACATCTTATTGGACTCCTTGAAAATCTTCATCATTAGATTTAACGAATATGGATCAGCTCCACACACCAAAAGTAAATCGTTTGTAAAAGCTAGATGACTTAGCTTTAGCACTTCACATTTATGGTGAAATTTGAATCTCATATTCTCAATGGAAAGGGTTACCAACATTCTAAAAAGGATCTCTAACGATAAGTGAGAATAGATAGAGGGAAACATAATCCTCCTGTCTAATATCTTTGAAAATTTTGAAGAACTTATTAGGTCTTACACTGATAAGCAGGCTAAAATTGGTTAAAGAAATGCACTCTTTTATCCATCCCATAAAAATATTTGGGAGGCCAAAAGATTGAAGACAATTAATGGTGAATATCCATTTAATAATATCGAAAGCTTTGAAATAATCAATCTTGATGCAGTAGCTCTTGATGGACCTCGTGGAAATATAATCCCTCATTAACTCTTGATCAAGCAAGATGTTATCCCTAATGCTCCATCCCTACACAAAAGTGCCTTGGGAAATATTAATAATAGACTCCAAGCATTTCTTTAATCTATTCGTAATGATATTTGAAATGAGTTTGAAAGTGGTGTTGCAATAAGATATGGGGCGAAAATCTTTCATGCTAGTGGGGTTTTGAACTTTTGGGACAAGGCATATGTACGTTTTGTTGATTTCCTTAAGAAGATTGAAAGAGTTAAAAATTCCTACACCACATCCGCCACCAAATCACCTCCAATGCTCCAAGTCTTTAGAAAGAAAGAAGCGTTAAAACTATTTGACCCAAAGGCTTTAGACAGATTCAAACTGAATAAGGTGTTTTTACTTTCCAGCACTAAAATTGGACCAATTAGTGCTTCCCTATCTTCATGGTTGATTGTCTAGTTAATGACCTAAAAGAGATCACTTGTTCTTCTAGTTTCAAATGTACCCATCAGCCCCTTAAAGAAGTTTGTAGCAATATTCTCTATCTCAACTGGACTAGTACATAGTGTCGCTCTCATCAGCTAATGCAATAATTTTGTTTCTATTTCTTCTTGCTAAAATAGAGTTGTAAAAGAAATACATATTAGTATCACCATCCCTAAGACAATTAACTCTAGATTTTTGCCGCAAGATGGAGTTATAAGTAGTTATTTCTGAATTATAGTCCCTCAAACTAGCTATCTCTATATTTTTCAAGTTCACATAATGAGCAAAGGTGTAACATCTTCTTGAAGCGGATTTGTAGTTGTTAGGTTATTAGTCTTTATGAAAACCTTCAATGCAAGCTTGACCCTTTGTAACTTCTTTATTAACTGATTGGCCCTATAAACATCCATTGTAAAGTCCCAACTGTTTTAACTAGCTCTTCAAAACTTAGTTTTTTACCTAGAAAATTAAAAAACCTAAATGGGGCCCCAGTGAATTAATCTCCTTGCATGCTATGAACCCCTATCTATAAGTGATCCGAGCATCTTGGTTCATCAAATTGAATAAAAGAATGAGCAAAATTATTTAGCTAAAGCTGGTTTACCATAAATCTATCTAGTTTCCTTCTTAAAAAATGTCCACTCTATTGTTTATTGTTCCATGTGTAGAGAAATCCCACAAAACATAAGTCCACCATATTTAATCCCATCATAATCGCTAAAAGTTCCTTCCCTACTCCTCTTAAACGTGAACTACCACCCTCTGTCTCCAATGTAGAAAGTACTCAATTGAAGTCTCCCACAACAACCCAAAGTCCTCCTATTACGCTTAGATTACCTTAAGATCCTCCTATAATTTGGCTCCTTAAAAAGCATTATTAGTGGAAAAAAATTGATGTTCCCAAGTGTATCCTGAATTTTGCATTTGGTGTGAATTATTTGGTCTGACATGAAGTCTTCATGAATGCTAGCTCTCTTTTGTTATACGCTATAATGATTCTCCCATTGCGATGAAAAGAATGATTGGTAATCATTTTCCATTTACCATCCAAAAAAGCAAGAGATACTTATAATTGTGGAAGCTTTATTTTAGTTTCCAAAATACCCAACACTACTGGTTTTTTTTCTCTATAACTATATCTTTGACAACTTATTGTTTAAGAGGGTCATTAAGCCCTCTAATATTCCAAACTAAGAAATTCTTTTTTTAGGTGGGAGTTTGAAGCTCCCTCAACCTGTTTTTACCCTTCAATTTAGTTTCCTTTTTTATGTTAATAACATCTCAAATTTATACAGATTAAGTTCATTGTCAAAATCTTCCTGACACCTTGAGTTATTGGGGGGAGCTTCATTGTTATGTGCTTCATTATCATAATGCATTCCAAAGAAAATTTACATATACATAAATGATTTGTATGCATACTCATTACTCATATATGTATAGTATGATTATACAAATGTGATTTTGATACCCTTCTAATATTGATGGTAAGCCATGAGTATGAATGCAAATATAGATTTTATGAATTGAAATGTATGTCATATGATTTGTTAATAGATAGGAATGCCTATAGGGTCACAGTGCAGCTGCTATAATTTGACACCACTAGTGTCAACAATATGATACCTTCAGGTATCCACAATTTGATACCTTTGAGTATCCACAGTTTGATACCTTCAGGTATCTATAGTTTGATATCTTCAGATTTCCACAACACCTACTCTCCACACCCACAGAAAATGTGCAGGCTTCACATAAAGAGGAAACTTAACAGCCATAAATAAGAAATACAGTATGACAATATGAATAATTGGTATTGATGATCATTTCTATTGATTGTAATGATGAATTGTAATAATGTGCAATTATATTGATAATTTGTATTAATGAGCGTTGAATATCAATATTTGGCTGTGTTGAATATCAATATTTGGCTTATAAAAGTGCATTTTTGATATATGGATAATATGTTGAGGCATATTTGCATTTTATACTTTGCTTAAGTATGTCATCCTTGTTTACATGACCATTGAATATCAATGTTTGGTTCATGAATGTGAATTTATGGTATATGAGTTGTGATATTTTTAAATGTGTGTTCTTAGTAGATGACTGCTGTGAGTGGTCATCCAAACTAAGTGCTTTCCTTACTAAGCTTTGAAGCTTAGCACGGGTGTTAATTCATGTAGGTCTAAGTCATAAGAGTGAGGTACAAGAAACCTCTGCAGGGAACAATGCCAACAGTAAAAGAAAAAGTACTTTATTATGTTTTTAGTTACAAATGATTGCACATATAATGAAGAAAGGAAATAGTATGTTTTCTTTTGGATTATCATGTAAATGTAAAGATGTATTGCTACTGTTAATTAAGCATCAGGGAGTTTTGTAATGTTTATATGTATAGCATTGAATAGAATTGTATACCTTGAATGCATGTACAGGAATTTAGTTACTATTTGTGTGGATGGTTGTAGGTTTAGTATAGGGGGTGTTACACCTTATGCTGCTCACTCGTTTTGCTCAAGTTCAAATTCATTATCTGATCCCCTAACTAGTTCTTCTTGTTAGTTTATGTCCTTGCAGCCAATTTATTTTGGTTGTAAATTTATTTGTATGACATTATTATCATTCAATAAAAGGCATTATTTATCTTTGTGTATTTGTTAATTATTTAATTATTAATCATAAAGATAAAATCCATGGAATAATTATAGTGCAATTATAATTACGATATTTGAATTGCAATCTTTATATTATTCCTAAAATGTTCCTAGTCGTAGTTTTATCAAGACAAGATATTGATGAAATGGTTAGACTAGCACATGTTTGTTTCTTTCTTATGAAGAAAGTAATTGATCTCATAGATTAAAGTAATGAGACACTTAAGCAAATATATAGGTGCTTATTAGAGAACAAATTCACTAAACTGACCCGATTGTGATAATCTCGAATGGAACATTACTTGTGTGTCTGTGGATTATCTCATAAGAATGGTTGTATAATTGATCCTCAGACTTGCGATTACCAAGGTATCTAGTGTGGGAATTATTATGTTTTGATACTACTTATGAATTGTCCTTGGATAATTCAGTCGGTAGTAATTGGATATAGTATGAACCATATGTAGATAGTTGAGTAAGTCAATATAGGATTTGTCACTGTAAAGTAACTAGAGAGAATATTCTAATGTTTTTGATTAGTAATGATTTACAGAATTCTCTGGCCAAAGTGAATTGATATTTGAAATGGTGTTTTCAAATTTCAATTATAAGTCAATTACTAATTAACAAGAACGAATATGATTGGATGATAATAGGAAACACAATATCCATACTCTGTCCAATTAGAATATTGTATGATGAAAGGATTAAATTATACATTATAGCTATGTATGGACAGGTTAAGTCAATCATTATGACATTCCTGATATTTGGGTAATTATGACATGTTGCTAGACGTTAATCATGTTGCTAGACGTCAATCATGATTTATGATTATGAATTGTTTAATTAGAGAATTAAAGATAAATTAAAAGAAGTTTTAATTTATCTAATTATAATTGTGAATTAGAATTATAATTTATAGTCATTGCTAATTTATCATGAACCTAATGAGTCACACATCAAAGAGCAATTTGCGAAAGAAAAATCAATTTAATTAAGTTGGACTTAATTATAAAGTTTGAGAAATTTTGGCAAATATGAGATATTTGATTTTATTAAAATTAAATTAATTATAATTAAATTTTGATTTTAATTATAATTAAATAGATTTAATTTTAATAAAAGACTTATGATTGTTCTATTTAAATGGGAAAAGCTTTTAGAAGCTAGCACTTTTATCTTTTTCCTCTCAAAGCAGTTTGGGAATTACTCTGTGGATATCATCAGAGGCTGGATGTTCGAAAAGCTCGTGATTGATCGATTTGAAAATTTTTTTTTGCAAAAATTGTTAACGAGAAAGTGAAAAAGGTACAATTTCTAGATCGTTTTTGTTTTATTCAAGTTTTATAATTATCGGACTCAGCTCGAAATTCGTATAAATTTTTGTTTTTTACTATGTACGTAATACGATCAAGGTTGGATTCCAATACTTTTTCACATTATTAACTTGGTTATTTTCAGTCCCCAGCTGCCCGTCATTCAAGGTTTGTTCAACACCCATAAGTTCATCGTGATTGCCAGCTGTGAACCTCTTTCCCGTAGGTTTCCATAGTTTATGACTCGCTCGACGCTCCCACAGATAGCTAAGTTGAATAACCTCCTTGACCAGTTCCCACCCCTCCCCCATTTAGCTTCATCACCGATAGTTGCTCAGGCAACTCACAAATCTTCTCAACCCCCACACAAATCTAAGTGTAACAAATGCGTTCCATGCAAGCTACCTGTGTATCCATGGAAATGGATTTTCCCTATCAAAATAGCCAAGTAACTTAGCCTTCCAAAGTTCAAAACTCTAGTGGAACATTATGAAAAATGACCTAAATGGGAATGAGTCAATGCTGGTCCTATCCAAGCAAATTCCCGACCCCCGTTTTTGTAAAAACATCGATTGACCACCTATATGCCATAGACCCAACTATAGTATCTCATTGAGATTGCATTCATTGGGAAATTTAAAAATAAAAGTGTCTTCCCCAATAAGCATAGTTTTTAAGCCCTTTTTTACCCTATTTTTCTGGCGCCCATTTTTGAACTTGCGGATGTGAAGGCCTCTTGCTCCAAAAACATCACACCAATGTTGAATTCCATTCAGATGCTCCTGCTTCCAGCATTTCTTTGGGAGGAGTTAGGATCCCATCAACCATGACATTCTTGAAGTTGGTTAACTTGGGCTTCACTGGTGAAACTGCTAGCTTCGACTTCCAAGAAGACTTGAGGGAAACACGGCCCCTTCCTTGCTCTGGTTTTCATCCCCTTTGGAAGCTGATTATTGGATCGAACTTTCAGCTCCTCGATGTTTCCTGTGTTTAGATCTGGGAAGTCTTCCTTAGTGATCGCTATCTCAACTCTAGCACTCTTTCCTGCAGGGTACCCATCTGCCAATTTTTGGGACAAACTTGTAGTTCTCACAGTTCCCTCACTCCCATGCTCCTCACTACAAAGTTCCCTTCTCCAGTGGAAGCAGGTTTTTTATTTGAACTTTGTTGAATTGACTTGTCTTGTGCAACCTGAAGTATTGAAATTGGTGGAGGAGCTTGCAATGTCAGTGAAAGTAAG
>JAOSBN010000006.1:8763685-8793577 GCA_027563595.1 Erythroxylum suave | reverse complement strand
TAGTTGTTATTCAGATTCCATTTACAAACATTCAAGTAGATTTCCTTGAAGTTCATTGCTGCAACATTTCCATAGTGCTGGTGCAGAGTTAGACAGCAGTTGAAGCAGATTGAAGGGAGTTTTGTCCATCAAGTTGACCTTGAAGAGGAGTCTACCTTCAGCAAACTTCCCCCTATCCGAGGTGTGCCTGGACTTTGCAGACCTATAAACAATTCCTTGGAGTGCTCCATGGTTCCCATCATTTTTTCAGCTCCAACATTCTTCACTGCAAAGTCCCTACACATGCAAGTCTCACGGTGCCCTTACTCCTAGTACACTTTACTGCAGAGTTTCTAATACCCTTGGAGGCAGGTTTTAGGGGAGAAACTCCATCTCCTTTAAGTTTTCCTAGATTTTACAGGCCTAGAAAAGCTTCCTTGGAGTACCCCACTCTCACACTCCGTTTAGCTCCAAACTTTGTAGCAATGTTCCCATCTAGCTCGCCCTCTTCCTTGTCCATGTCACCTGATGCAGCAGCATCTGGATTTGCTTAGAGCATTTCCAGCTCGTGCCAAAAGCTTTCCAAACCTAGAAAGCAGTGAGGTGTAAGGATGTAATTTAGGGAGAGAGAGGTAAGAGGTAATTCTTATAAATTAATAATGTTAAATAATATTTTCTAAATTAATAAATAAACTACGAAAAAAGACGAAGAGCACTTTTCATAAATTATAAAAATAAGAAGAAACTAAATCTAAAAATAAAATAATACTGAAATTAAAAATCCCTTAAATTACATACATAAAGTATATTCTTTATTCCATTCTTAATGTTATTTCACAGTACAATTTGATAGATAATTTCTATCTTGTCATTGGATTATCGCCAAATTAATATGCTTGTAAGGTAGCACAGATGTTTAGTAAATACATATTCCCCTACCAAATTATAATCCAAAGCGGAGAAATTAAAGAAGAAAAAGGAAGAATAGAAAGAGGATCATTTGAAATTTTTATAATAACAGACGGGAGTGCACTTCATCAGTATTTACAGTGAGCTATCTTCCACCGGCATCTCCAAGAAAATCTTCAAGATGTCTACGATTATACCATCTCCCAACAACAACCAATAGGCCAATTGGCGACAGAGAGAAAAAAACGAAATATGCTTCCTAGTCTTATTGTATCCTATCAATCTCAAAAGAAGAGTTACACAAGTCTTAATTAGTCCCTTTCACCACGAAGCCTCTGAGCTAGCTGAATATCGTCAACCTTTATCGTGACACGCTTGGCATGAATGGCACAGAGATTCGTATCCTCAAACAGTCCAACAATATATGCTTCTGCGGCCTCTTGCAATGCCACGATTGCATGGCTTTGGAATCGCAGACCAATCTGCAGCAACAACCATTTTTATTCAGGAGGAGAGGGAGACTACACGAGTCTATATATATATATATTATTTATAGCATTCAATATAAACATATATAGTATAGGAATAAGGAACGTAACTTTACGTTCAAGTTGCACCATGAAGCGAGGGAGAGTAGTAGAACTGAGTTTGCAGATACCTTGAAATCATTAGCAATTTGACGAACCAGCTTCTGGAACGGAATCTTTCTGATAAGCAGCTCCGTGGACTTCTGAAACTTCCTTATTTCCCTGAATCATATGTTAACATGAAATAGAATCAACCCAACGCAAATTAAAAAAAAACTAAATATAGTTGTAGACGAAGAAGATTATTTTTGATTTTGCAGTTAATACCGAAGAGCGACGGTTCCAGGGCGGAATCTGTATGGCTTCTTCGGTGTATGGGGTGGAGTCTGAAGTAAGCAAATGTGGAAAATATCAGTCGTAAAGAAAAGCTATTTCAAGAAATCAACGTCCAAAAAGGTTGCATATACATACCGCCCTCATTTTAGCAGCTTTGTGGGCAAGTTGCTTCCTCGGAGCCTTCCCGCCGGTGGATTTGCGTGCAGTTTGTTTGGTTCGAGCCATACCTGTATGCATACAATATAACAATAATAAATCATCAGCTGTCTACAGTATACTAGCCATATATATGAACCAGTTGAGCAGCACTGACATTAATTAATTAATTAATTATGTACAAAACAATGAAAGTAAATGGGAAAGGCAAGATTCTTGGAGCTCAACAAGATTTCATTACCTGGACCTTGAGAGAGAAAGCTCCACTCTTTAGTCTACAGTATAATAGAGTTGATCTTTAACTGAATTGCGTGGGTAGTTACAAGCATGTTGAGCCCGCCAGTGTACGTATGCTTATGACGGTAACTGTATCATATTTTTCCGCTGGACTTGTGCTAGTTTTGATTGTTTCTTCATGTTTTTATCGTTTTTTTTAATTAATCACTGCTACTGAATAAGTTTCTTATAGTATCAGTATGATGGCGTTAGAGTTAATACTGATTAATTTTTCTTGTTTCATTAACGCATTGGAAATAATTATCAGCTTAAAATTATTAAATTTATATTTTTACAATTATATTGAGTAATAATAAAAATAAAACAATTTTTATAAGATATGAATAAAAATAAGAAAATAGAAATTAATCATCTAGTTTATTAGTATTATTGCATAATAAATAAAATTGTGATTAAATATTTAATATATTGTAATATTGAATGAATAAATATACCCTTAATCATTAATTTTGATAAATTAATAAATTATTAATCATTAGAAATGAGTTAATATTACATATATACTAAATATTATTGTACTTGTTATATATATATATATATATTTATAACAATAAATTTAATCATTTATAGATGAAATAAAAACTGAATATCCTATTCATTAATATCATTAAATAATTGATAAAATTAAATAAAAATTTGAATTATTATACTAAACTAATAAATTATTTACTATTAATAAACCATGATAAAACAGTATAAAATTAGCTATTAATAAAATCAATTAATATTAATTTTTTATTTTTATTTTTAATGTAAAGTAATGTTGTATAAATATGGTAAATCAATAAAAATAAATTATTTTACCAGTTGACTTATTAATAAAATAAATAAATTTATTTATTGATTATTAAATTAAATTTGTTATCTTGTTTATTAATTTATTATATAAAAAATTAAAATTTTAATTTATTATCATATACTTTTAATTATTAATATAATATACTAAATTAGTAGTTATTAATTATTAATAAGATCAATTAATATTGCATATTAAAAAATTGTATTATATTTTATATAAATAATAATATGTATATTGTCAAAGTTTTAACACATAGTGAATGTCCACTTGTAAAAGACTATCATGTAGCTACTATTAATATTTTGAGTAAAAGACGAAAACCTTTCGGGTAGTTGGACAAAATTTTTAAAAACCCTCAATATTTAGAATTTTGGATAGAAGTCCTTGCCATTTAAACTTTTTCCAAAAAAAAAAATCCCTGTCATTGACTTCTGTCAAAAAATTAACGAAAGTTCCTACAATGCAACCAACTAGTGTTACAGGAAAGAAGAATAAAGACATGATCGAATTTCTAGCTCTTTGTTTGTATGAATGAAGATTGAAGAAGACAAAGTTCAAAAACTATTGAAAGGTATATTTCAAGAAATATTTAATTTCTGGGTTGGTTTATCGTGGTATTTCGAGCGTTGGAACATTATTGTTGTTCTTCTTTTTCTTTTCCTTTTACTATAACTATAAATAAAATCCACAGAGTCTTTCTATTCTCCTTACCTTTCAACTCATTTCCTATTGGAATGATGTTAGAATGAACTTCACTTAAGCTTAAATGATAATGGTAGAGAAGCGAAACGGAAATAATGGGGGCTGCTTTCACCACCAATATAACCGAGTTTGTTTTATGAAAGGATTTGTTTTTTGTTGAACTCTGGTGACTTCGAGGAATTCAAATATTTGACATAGGAACCAAAACATGGGTTTACATAAACGAAAATAGATACAAAACATCGTCGCTAAAAACAGTTATTGACGAAAACAAATTATTATCTGTGACGTTTTTCTAATGTCGTCAAAAAATATTTTTTGCGACCATTAGTCTTCCATCGCAAATGGTGACAGGTGGCGAGTATAAAAATGGTCATGAATGATGTATTACGATGTTTATTGTTTGTGGCAAAAGCTGTATAGCAATGATTTATTTTTTATGGCTAAAATATATTTATTTTAGCAAAAATTTATTTTTCATGGCAAAAGTTGTATAGCAATGATTATTTTTTGATAGCAAAATATATTTAGCTACGTTTTTTTGTACTATAGGTAAAAGTTATTGATGACCATTCAGAAAACGTAGTTAAAAATTTTTGATGACGATTTTGTAATTGTGGCCAAAACATTTTGAAGATGAATATTTATTTTTTACAACAATTAATTTGTCATTTAATTATAACTATTAATTAAGTAAACTAAAATAAGAATAAAAATTAGCTGCATTTTATATTAAAAAAAGTAAAATGTAATTAAATTTTAATTACAAAAGTTGAGAAAAATTTTATATACAAACTAAGACTCCTCCTCATCGTCATTACTACTTACCTATTTTGAACCAAACATTTGTTTGATCATGTTTTTAATCTTGATCAACTGTTTTTCAGTACAGTCTAATTTTTTTCACTGCATTGTAAATTTCATTTACTACACTATAACTTTTCTTAATTACATTCTATCTAAGCCTTAAGCAATTGATTCTCCTCTTGAAACGTCATATATATGGTGGTTGTGACGATGATGAATCAATTGGCTTAGGGTCATACTCAAGACCTTTGATGTACCTTAATCATATACTAAGGACATTGTTGCAAATGTCATCTACGTTTGGCTCATTTTTGTCAGACAATGATCTTTGTAACAACTCCTACTTCTTATCACAAAATTTTAAAACACAAAATCAAGATTTTATTCAAATATTATTAGTTAGTATTACATAAATAAAGAAACTTAAATTTTGTAAAATTTTTTACTTGCATAATTATTTTGTGTTTCTTCAGATGTCCAGCCTTCACCTTCCTTGTAATGTGTCAATTTGTACAATGTGATCATATCACACTCTTCTCCATATAGTTGATTCTGGCTCTGTTTTATGGAGAAAAAAAATTAAAACACAATAGATAATATTGAATTTACTAATATAATAATAACTTCAAGACAAAGAACTTAAAAATTCTTTTCTTATTAGAACAAGTGATTTAGAGCCGGTATTGTGAAGAGTTTTCATTTTTCCTCTATTAACCTTCGCTTTCTCACACTTATCCTAAATAAAGAAAAGAAATAGTCATTAAATTGTGTAACAAAATTAATGGAAGCAAATGAGATGAGAAAAAGGACAAACCTTAACCTTGGCAGAGGCCTAATAATCACACATTTCACTCCAATTTTCTAGAGTCACCCATTTGGGAAAATGTCTCCTTATCTCCTCATCTGTAAGAAAAGACTTGTAGTATTTATGTTGTTGGATCCCGTTTTTAGGATTTTATATTTATATTTTTATTTTCTTTATTTTATTAAATTATCAAGCATGAAAATAAATTAGAATTTATGAATTAGAAATTTTTGGAGTCTAATATGGTATATTCTGAATTTTATATGGTGGTATGAATTAAAAGAAAGAATTAAAATAAAGTGAAGGAGTTAGTACGAATTTCTTTTATAAGGAAGGGTAAATTGGTAAAAACAAAAAAGTTGTCTTAAATGAATAAGACAAAAGGAGTCGTGAGTGTGTAGGAAAGAAGAGAGGAGTCGTGTGTTTTAAGGAAAGAAAAGAAGGAGAGTTGTGGAATAACCTAGAAAGCTAGAAGAAGAAACCGAAGTAAGGAGAAGGAAGAAGAAAAGAGCAAGGAAAAAGATAAAAGGAAGAGTTTCAGCTAAGTTTTTCTTATTAGGTAAACCTTATTACTCTTTAGTTTTGATAGAAGAAAGAAGTAGAAAGAGTAGGTTTTATGTGAAGAAAATGATGAAGGAAGTGGAGAAAGTAGGTTTTTATATGATGAAGATGAGGAAAAAAGAAGAAGAATAAGAGGTTGATGTTAGATCTTAGTTTTTCTAGTTAGATAAAATCAAGAAGAGATTAAGTATAAGTTTATTCATGGATAGTTAGGCTTAAGGAAAGATTTATGTGTTTGTGATTAAATGAAATATGCTTGTTCTTAGGAAACTAAGAATATCGACGTCAAGAGCAAGGAGAAGAGCAAGCTTGACTCTTGGAAATATCAAGTTAAATAGGTGGGTAATATGTTTATAGTTTGTGATGATGAGCTAAAGTTTATGTCTATGTATGATGAATATACTTGTTTTATTTATTGTATATCATGTTGCTTTGTGAAAATTTTGTGACTTGGTGTGAATGAAAAATAGAAGATTTAAGAAACATGAAAGTATGAATATATTATGGAATGTATGAGCATTGAAAAACCATATGAATATATTATGGAATGTATGAGCATTGAAAAACCTGTTATGTGGGCAAGAGAGAAATCCGTTTCGTTTGTCTCGTGCATGATGACCTATAGCCTTCTCCCAGCTGCCTGCTTGTGGCCACGAGATCCTGAGAAATTGGACTCATTTCGTTTCACGGTGTAAACTTCAGTTTCGTCGTTTCGTTCCACGGAACTCTCGAGCCATTGTGTTGTGCATTACATTTTTGATATGTTAAGTTATGATGTATTTTGAGTGTTATGTTTGATAATAACTTTCAGCCAATATGTTCTTTGTGATGATTTGTTGTATTATGAATATTCATATATGTTGTGTATGGTTCATTATCACCGGCTATAAATATATTAGCCATTGAGCTTTCCGGCTCACCCCAAAATTTTCTACTCCTCAGGTGAAGAATCAGCAGATCATAACTGACCGTTGCAAAGTTTTGGCAAATCTCCAAGAATTTCAAACTTTTGTAACTAAGTTAGTGTGAATCATTTTCGGGTGATCTTAGAAGCATGTCAGCATAAACATTAATGTATGTATTTTGCAACCATGATATTGTTATGGCATTGTGAAATGAAGTATGAAAATGTGTATCAATTTTATCGTTGCAAGTTGACAGTGGAAATGGACAATGAAAGTTGACAGTAAATGCAAAAATTTTTCCGATATATGTATGTATAGTTATATATGCATAATTTTCTTTTGCTGTTAAATTGGCTGTGTGTTGAATGTTGGGAGATTTTGGAATGGACTTGTTTATAGTAAATTGTGTATCAAAGGAGTTTTGTATATAGGAAATTGAATATTGGTTCGGGTCCTTTGAAATTTGTATGAGAACTGGCTGTGAACAGATGAATGAAAATAGAGAATAGGGTAAAAAATGTGATCTAAAATTTTAAGGAATAAACTGCATTGATCTAGGTAGATTTAAGCTAAGTGGTCTTCATAAAAATTTATAGATTATTCTTTTAGCTTTCTAATGGTATAAAGACTAAAATTTTTGGACTTCAGACACAGAAGTTATGACATTTATGAGATAGCAGTATTGGTGTACAATTTTTGTAGAATTGGTGTATAATTTGACTGAAATGGTAACCTTTACTTAAATGATTAAACTATATTGATACAGGTTGAATTAGACAAAATTGTCTTCATAAAGTTGTAGATCTTTTTCTTAGCTTTCCAACGATATATAGTTTGTAATTTTTGGATTCTGGATTGAAAGTTATGTTGTTTAGAAGTAAGGATGTCTAACTGGGCAAGTTGCGATCGTGACACAGTGCGATCGCGACAGTCCCAGATTTCCACCTAATCGCCATCGGGACAAAGTGCTTTTGCGATAGTGCCAGAAAATCGTGATCACGATGAAGTCGCGACCGTGACAATCCCAGTTTCCCCAACGTCCATTTTTCTGCTTCCCTCTCACGCCAACACCCAAACCTTTTATTCTTTGTTTATTTTTGCTATGGAAAATTGTTCATTAAATTGTTGGATATTATTTTTACTTTTCCTATGAATTTTTTTAGTTTATATAATTATTATTTATTTATTTTATTTGATATTATCTATTAATTATCTTATTAATAGTTAATTTTTTTATTAAATCATTTTTGTTTTTGAATAATTTAATTATATGCCTAAAATCATTCTATGACCCCACCACAAATTTTCCTTGTTTAGACTTTAATTAAATTTAAATGTTATAATTTATTTTATTGCAATGTTCCCAACTACATTTATTATTAATACAAATAAAATTCCAATGGTGACATGTAGTCACCGTAAAATTCGTATGGGGACCCGGGGCCAACATATGTAGTCGATAATGATGATCCTTTGCCCATTGTTTCAACAATGAATTGACACAGCTTGAAACTTTCTTGATATCAACGATATTGAGCTTCATCTATGAACAACACGTGTAAGCTAAGTTAATCTTTAATAAGTGAAACAAAATTGCATATAATTAAATAAATTGAAAAATTACCGAAACTTTTTCCAAAGCATTTTGTAGCAAGTTGCCTTCCTTTAACTATCTGGCATGCTGAAGGCAATGCAATTCATTCCTGACAATGACACCTAACTCACTAGACAATTTTGTCAATTGAATCTTGTCAAAAGGATGATGTTGCGTGGTGTCAATATGCACAGACAACTTTTTTTTCATTGTAATATTCAGGTGTTGCAACTCAAAACCTTTAGTGATATCTCTACCTCTTTTTCTTATGCCAGTATTGGAACCTAACAACAAAAGAATAGTGATAAGAGAAAACACATTAAACATGTAAATATATATTTGAGCAGAGGTGTAATTATAAGTGGTTAAGATTAATAAAGTTGAAGACCCCTCAGCAGTATTTGAGATAGATAAAGGTTATTGTTGACTGCTTTCATTGGTGGATGAACTCAGTGGTTGTTCAATAGGGGTCATATTGATGTAGTTGTTGTGGGTTTAGATCAATTTTGTTAATTGTCACCTTCTTTCCCTTGTTTCTACCAGGTGTCATTGTATTGAATATCTATAAATAAAATATCAACATTACACATAAACATAAGTTAAACATCAACATTCCACAATAATACAAGTCAAACATGAAGATTTCACATAAATATAAGTCAAACATTAACATTATGTAAAAATAAGTTAAACGTGAACATTTCATATAAACATAACTCAAACACCAACATTCCACACATATACAAAACTCAAAACACTAATAATCCATATAAACATAACTAAAAGAACAACATTTGCATAAACATTAGTCAATCACAAACATCCCACATAACATAAAACACAAACTAACATTCTGAGTACCATAAAACTCACACCAATATTCCACATAACATAACTAAAACACTAGCATTCTGTATATATCTATACAAGAAATATCAACATTCTACATAAACATAAGTAAAAAAATCAACAATATACATTACATATGTGAACTATTAGTAATACAGATTAACCTAACTCCAACAACAACGTAACATTTCAAACAATATAAATAATTTATTTACCTTCTACGGCAATCTTGTGAAAACCATGGAAACGTTTCATTAAAGTCTTTTCATGTTATTGAGTCCGCTAGATGACGTATAATGGTATCATCAATGCGTTTCTCTTTATGTCACCTCATATCTATGGCTATTTTTATTGACAAAAAAAGCCTCTATAGTTATGGTTTAATAGGAAAGTATCTCAAGATTTTATTCAATATCATTTTCCCTCTCTCGTCATCCACTTGCCACTTTGATGTTCCACAAATGTGACATTCCTAAAGATCTTTACTGTCTTGCCAAAATAGAGCACAATCATGCTTACAAGTATGTATTGATATACATATCCTAATCCAAGCTCCCTTAACAATTTCTTTGCATCACAGTAAGATTTGGGCAATTTGTGCCCAACAGGTAATGAATCATTTAACAAGTCAATTAACATATCAAAAGACTTATTACTTCATTTATTATACATCTTTAAATACAATAACTTGACAACAAAAAATAGCTGTGAGAAATTTGAGCACCCTGGATATAATTCTTCTTGAGCAACTTTCAATAACTTCCTAAAATTATCCTCTATAAGACTACCAATCATGTTAGGCACACTTGTTTCATTCATAGTCTCTATATAATTCCCATAATCATCTAATATCACCAATCCCATCTTCATCACCACCATTAACATCACAATTTTCTACATCATTATTAGTACTATCATCATAACTTATACCATCATTTCTACTACAACTTGTTTCCTTGCATTCACTATAATAAGGTCATGGAGTATAGAATTTATCTATGCCTTGAATTAACAAATGATTATATACCACATCTTAACTTTGAGAGTCTACATTTAAGCTATCAATGCATAAACAACGTATATGACATTCATCAACCATTTGATCTTTTAAAAATTACATGAAACTCTTAAATCCTTCTACATATTAGTGGACCATTTTTTGTGAGACATCCAACTTTTATCCATCTAACTATACAAGTAAAAGTAAATAACTGAATTATTAAATGTAATCATTATTCTATATAATATAATGATAAATCAATTCAAACAAACACTAAGGTATGCGGTGTTGTTTACGCTTGTGAATCGAGAAAGGGACTTCTAGTTGTGACTCCTAGGCTCATGGAAGTTTTCATGATAAGCCTCATAAGAGCTGCATCACAGGTTTCTAGCCTATATACCATCATATGACTTTATTATACATCAAAATCATTTTGAATTTTATGTGACTATATAAGTTACTATTTCTTCAATTTTTTGATTCAAGTTCATATACAAAGTTACAAATACAAAGAAAAACAAAGTTCCAACTTATATAGCATCCTACATTTATGAAAATATTGCAAACCACAACATAAAACCAACACCTCCTTTACTTTCACACTTTACCCAAACCTCATGTACTATAAAAGCAAAACATATGTTAGACACCAGTTGGACGACTTACTTAGATGGACAAACAACCACAGACTACAAAGAAGAATGATGACATTGGTCAAGTATCGACTCTCTAAAAACAAACAACAGCCTGCGAACAAAACAATTTCGTATTTCACATAATACATTTATTCAAAAACGACAATTTTTGGACACATAACCAGTAACTTAACGTTAATAAAATTGCGGCAGTGATAGGCTCACGATAGTTTGTGACTATGGAAAACTTCAATCAAGAGTGAGAAGTCAGAGGACCCAATCTGAGAGTGACATTAGAGATTCAAATTGAATTTTAGTCGAACATCTTATAGGTAGTAGTTAAGCAAGGGTACTAACACCAAGATTGCATTTTCAAAGTGAAAATACATGTACAGTGAATAAATTTACCTAAGATAGTAAACAATTATAATACATTTTCATCTATACATTTGTATAAGTTCTCAATGTAACTTAAATTTAATCTAGGGTTCTCGCCAAGCCCAATAATGTCCTATTTTAAAGAGAAACAATCATCTTCAATTCATCCTTTTGTTGCTAACTTTCCCCCTACTCAATTTTCTTTGCTCCAACATCAACAATGAAATGATACTCTTTCTAATGACATTTTCCCATAAAGTCTCTTCAGTCATGCCCCACTAATGTACTACATATCACTAAATACAAAAGCCTAAAATTTTATTCTCTTTGGCCGATTAGATTGGATGTTTGTGCTTAGTTGGTACATTTGCACATGTAATACCTTGAAGAACAGTTCTTAGTCAACTTTCCACTTTAACTATCTCATTGTGATAATTGGTTAGTTAAAAGTTAAATAAGGTTGATTAACTTCGTATTTTATCAATTAAAAATTCTATAATGGCTTCAAAATCAATCTAAAACTTATTTCATAGAATTAGAATTTTAAACATACTTAACTTAAATAAACCATAACAAGGAAACACATTTTCTATCTTATGACTGCATCACACAATTTTTGATATATCAAAAGGTAGATTTATTTGGTGGAGTTGATGTTTATTTATAAAATAGCTATTAATAGATCAAATTAATCAAAACTTACAAATAAAGTTCATGAACCTAAATTATGCATTATTCAATTAAATCATTAATGTTAGTCATCAAACAATATGTGAAACAAACACTTGAATTCAAAACCTAAGAAACAAAAAGAATATAATCTTCGTTAAGAAAGAAGGAAAAGACATCCTAATCTAAACTTTAAACCATGCTTATTAATTAAACTCTTCTATAAATAAAAGATTTCAATTATCCATCACCCAAACATAATGCCTATACTTATTTGAATACACCAACATAAGCAGAGCACTCCCATAATTTAACATCAAAGTAATAGGAAATTCATCAGACACCTTACATGCATAAAAAATTTAGCCCAACATCGCAACCAAAATCAATTATTTTCCCTTCCATCACTAACATGTATACATTCAATTTGTTTTCCAATCACAAAAAACCTAAATAAACAAATAAAAATAAATATATTCATCATAAATACATCCAACATCACACGACCAAGCAAGCAGAAAATAAACACCTAACAACATACATGAAGTAGAGACAATAGAACCAACCCAAAGAAGATGGAATCACACCACAAAGAAGAAGGTCGTCCAAAGAAGATGGAAGGTCGTCGGTATAAGGAGAGAACGAACAGTGGACAGGGGAGGGAAAACATTGAGAAAAAAAGAGTGGAATGCACAACGCAGAAGGTTGGATATCTATTAAATAGATACCAAAAATGATGTCGTTTGTCGATGGACAAATGATGTGGTTTTTTTTTAAATGCACAATACATTTAGCAAAGATTCTTTAAAAAGTCACCAAATGTCAGTACAAATTTTCGTCAATAAAATGTCATATTTCATGATGATTCTTAAAAATATTGCCAAACGTCAATACAGATTCAAACTATTTGTGACTTTTACACATTTTCGCCGGTAAATGACATCTTTTGCGACTATTTCTTAAAATAGTCACGAAATCTTTATACTTTGTACATTTTTTATTTTCTTGCAATATATAAATAATATATGTAAACAAAATTATTTTTGAGTTGTTAATTTTCCATACAAATTGTTAAAATAACATTATTGTTACCTAAATTTATGTTTACACTTACAATCATTGTCAATAATGTTTAATTATAGTATTACAAATGCAAATCAATATTTGATATTAGTTTCCATTGTTTAATTATTGTAACTTGTTTTTTAATTACATCGCAATACATATAATTATATATGGTATTTAATATAATGTTATGTCCATGTCATTACCATTTCGTGATGGTCATGAACATTAACATGACGAAATTTTTTTTACCATGAACATTACATAACCGAAGATGATATTGTTTTATTAACAAGAAACAACATTGTTTTCTACTAGGTTATTAACACAAAAACGAACCACACGTCATTTTTATGTTAGCTGCAACATTCCTTTTCGTTCAACATCTAATAAGCTTTGTCCCCTCTATTGTGGTCATCTATTGTTTTTTGGTTGTCATCTTCGAACAAGTGTCATTACCTATATTGGTACTATTCTTCTTTTCTATTTGCAAACCCTCCTTTTGTGCTCTGTTTATCTGTTATGTGTAAGAGTTTATTCTGATTATTGTGTTCTGTTTATAGTGTATGGGTTTTTGTTTGTGTTTGCATTTTTGGAAGATAGTTTCTTCTATCTTTGTGTTGAATATGTATGTCTCAACATTTTTTTACCCACTTCTATGTTTGTTTGACATACGCCTCCTAACTATTTAATGAAAAGCTTTAATGAAGGCTACTTTTGTAATAGATGTAAATGTACATAAGTACATTTGATTGTACTGCTTATAGTATACAAATGTAAGTGACTTTATTTGAATGTGAAATGAAGTTGTGATTACAAACACTTAAATGGTAAAAACTAGAAATATGGTTAATTGTGTTTTTATGTTAGACATTACAATTAACTAAATACTAAAAACCTATTACTCTTATTCTTAAAGACCAAATCTTTTAGCATACACACATTTCAGAAAATATATATAATGCAGTTGCTCAAAACTAACAAGTTAATTATTAAGATAATTTAAAGCTAAATCACAACCCTATGTAATGAACTTGCTTAAAACTAGGAAGCTAATTTAAATTCATTTAACATAGTACATACACTCTTAACAATCTTAACCTTACTATCATACGAAGTAGTCTCACTTGATAGATCATAAAATTAATACATTGATAGAGTGTTCAAATATTCAAATAAGAATTCTTATATTGACTTTTCATAATTCAAATAAGAATTCTTATATTGACTTTTCATAATTAACTTGTTACCATTAATTCAAAAGGAAATGTTAACATGGTGACTATTTTTGGATGGTGGAAATGAGTTCTACTATGAGGAATGTGGTAAAATTGTCCGAGACCAAGAACAAATTAATACAGAACAAATCCCCTCACCAAACACTAATCACCCCTTGCCTTCTATGATTAATCTTCTTCTTCAAGGTTTTTAGTATCATCCTAACTATTACTTCTCTTTCTTTGTTATCAGTATCTCATTTTTTTGTTATGAAGCAATTATATGAACATCTGATTGTATAAACTATATGTTATGTTAAGCTTACTTGAATATTCAAGACAACATAAATGGAAATGGAGGCAATGGAGATTCGATTGATTCAGGGCAGTGGTCGATTGCAAAAACTATTTTTGTTCATCATGACAATCATGGAGTTTATCAGTCAGGTATGCATGTGTTTAAATTTGACTTCCTAATATTGTTTGGTTTACATTTGATTGATCTATTCTTTTTGCTCCTTAACTGAAATGCTTAGTACGTCCAGTTCATCTAATACGTGCATGTTCGATTTGGGACATCGTTCACTGTATCTTCTGCAAATTTAGCTAAAGTAAAAAAGTTGTTGGAAGAGGGTGTCAATTCACCAGACCATGAAGATCGACAATCCTTAAGTGTTTCAACTAATGGTTTGAAGCATGCAAAGAGGCTTATTGGGAATCCTGACCTTCGAAACCCTTTCACGTTTCTACTGACGCTAATGTCAATGGGAATCCAAACAAATAATTAATTTCTTTTCCTTTTCAAATAAATATTAGGCATTGAACTTTGTTTATTATTTTGTCTTTAGGAATTGTTAAACTTCTAATTAACATCTTGCACTACTTCGATATATATCTCATGACATTATATTGCTTACCATATTTCAATATTTGTATATACTATTATTTTATTGTTAGTTAATATTAATGATTAAGAATAATAGTAATTAACTTAAATTTATGATATTTTGATCCTATAAAATTTTAGGTATGATTATCTTTTTAGGTCCATAATATATTTACTTCGCAAAATTTAAATAACCTACCGTATGTTTTTCAATGATATGTTTAAAACTTTCAAAACATTCTACAATTTTTTAGATTTCTGAATAGTAGTTAACTTAAATTTATTATTTTCTTATTAATATTAAAATTTTATGTATGTTTAGCTTTTCATATGAAAAAAGATAAATTTTTTAGTTTTAATAAATTAACTATATATATTATTTAAACAAATTTGTAAAGAACCCAAATTAAAATACATGAAAAATAAAATATAAATTATAATTATAATTAACCTTAGGATTATTAAGCATGCTAATGATCAAAAAATTATCAAACAAAAAAATTAATTATAAAATGTTACTTTTTGTGATGAAATTAAGTTTCAATCACAAAAAGTAAACGTTTTGTGATGAAGATTATATATCCTCGCTAAAAGTTCCAAGTTTTTTTTACGTTTTTAGCTATCGTCGTAAAACGCATGACCTTTCGCAACAAAATGATAAAACTATCTCAAAATTTAATGTTTTTGGCGTCGACTCCTATTATTCTTGCCAAATAAATTGTTTCAGTGATGATATTATATAACGTCACAAATAGCCCTACTTTTGGAGACTAATTATTAAATCGTCAACAAAATTCCACATTTTACGATGAAATTTAGTTCGTCGCAAAATAAAACGTAGCCAATTGTATATTATGTTGTAGTGATAGCATTATTTATTCTATAGAGTTAATTGAAAGTGCTATAGCAACTTCTTTATATTTAATTTTTTAAAATTTACTACCTATGATGATAAAAGGAGATAAAGTGACATAAACTAATATCCTCGAACAATTGTTCTCTAAGCATTTCATTTATATGACTAAAGAATAGATCCATCAAGATGTTATTGGAGTTTACTTTTGATTTATGTAAATTATAATGGTTCCAGTAGTCTCTAATTTCAATTCTTAAAAAATAGTCTCTAATTTCAAGCATTAGAGTATTTCTTCTTGTTCTTCCAATTGTCTCTCTCCTAAGATAAGTTATAAGTCCCTGTGGTCCTTTTCATGGTTGTTGTTGTTGCACTTTACCTAACTATCCATCTTTATGTTGCATTGACTATAAGTTGAGCTAGAAATTCTATTATTGGTAAAATTCATACTACCTTAGGATTTTGTAAGCCTTGGTTACCTCAACCTATAAGCATCATTTTTACTTTAAAGGATGAGAAAATTACATTGTTTATTATGTATTGCAACCTAATGAAAAAAATATGAACTATATCTATTTGGCCTTATGTTTGAACTTTGGAAAAGATAACTTTTGATTATAGCTTATCGTTTCCTTATTAAACAGAAATGTTTTCTATTAAAAAATCCTTATTGAACATAACCATTTTATATTACAAGGACTATTTTCTAATACAAAACTTTTATTTTGTGTGTTTTTATATTTTATGTGCTTTTTTTCTAAAATTTTTGAAATACTTTTTTTACATAAAGGAATTCCTTTAGCTTCCTTCCCAAACATTCATAGTTGACTTATTACAGCTCTTATCTTAGAATTTGGTTATTCAGTCTACTTTTAAGATTAATTTTTAGTTATTGTATCCATTTATTTTCTCAATTGAAGAAATAAGGACTACCAATTTATCTAACAGTATAACCAACAAGATTAAAGACCACTTACATTATTGTGATTATGTATTGGTAATATCTATAAGGACTTCTTGGACTAGATTCAACTCCCAGGAAGGGATTATTAATAGATGTATATTATAATATGTTTTTTTGGGTATTTAAGTGTGTTTTTAATTGTTTTCTTAGATGATAAACTTATGTTCATGACTTAGAATTGTGTTTTTATTAAGTGTTTTCACATGCTTTAATTGTTTAATTGGTTTAGACCAAGGATTTGATCTTAATTTTATGTTTCAAAGGGTATTTGATGTGTTTGTTAGTGAGTGGAAATAGAAATTGAAGAAAATAGAAAGAATGTGGAGAAGGGAAGAAGCCACGATCGTGATAGAGGGCATTAAAGAGGTATCTCACAATCATGGCAAGGTGGTTTTTGGCATATGAAATTTTTATATTCTTTATGTTTCGAGGATATTTTGGAACCAAATTAATTGGAAAAACTATAGAAACAACCTTAGAAGCCTCAAGAAGTATTTAAGGATAAGAAAAAAAGCAAAAACTTGGCAACGTATTAGAATCAAATAGATCAAAGAGGAGGCATTAAGAGAAACTCCTGAATTTCTAAATTTCTAAATCAAGACACAACACTATTTTTCTTTCTTTTCTCTTTATATATTTCATTTTATTGGATGTTGATTTGGACTATTAGGATGTTAACCATGATTATAGGTTTCTAAATCCATATTAGGAATTTTTCTTGATTTGTTTGTTAAACTTTATTTTTGTTTAATTTAATAGATATATCAATACTTTGTGATATTTACTATGCTTATACTTGGTAATAAATCGAGAGATTAAATCAAGTTATTTTTGTTAAGGTGCATAACAAGAATTGGTAGCTTAATAGAACTGCAATTATCAAATTAATAAACAATTGAAGAGATGTCTTAATTATGAATTAATTATCCTTAGGATTGCTTCAAATCTAATTGAATAGTTAGGAGTAGTTTGGTGAATCAAGAGGTTGCTATTTTATCATTATTAATTTCAATTGGGATTAATTAATTAGATCTCAAGAGAGGGTAATTAAAACCTTAGGATATCTAGGATCAAGCATAAATTGAATCAACAAGACAAAGGGAAGACAAAACAAGTATAGAATAATTCCTAAATTTCTAGCTTTGATTAACTTTAATCTTATTGCTACTCTCAATTATTCACTTATTCAATTATTTAGATTTATTAGTTATTTAAATTATAGTTATTTTATTTTAATTCAATTGACAACGTGTGTCAAGTTCACTGCAAAATTTTCCTGAACTCTGCACATTAAAATTTGTAATTATGGTTTAGGATTGAATCCATAAGGAATGTTCAATTAATTTCTATAACAAAATTAATTGATTCTAGGAAAATATAAAAGGGGGTATTGGATTTTAAAAATTGTAGAAAATAAAATAAAAGTAAACTATCGAAAGAAAATTAAAGTAAGCAACCGAAAATGATTAAAGTGTCAAATATAGGCAAGGTCCAATTCAAGGGTTAATCTCGACCTAAACACAATCAAGCATATTCCATCGTCCTAACATCTTTACACCTCTCTATAAATTATTGATATGAGACTAATAGTACGTATGATATGCTAATCTTGGTTTTCCCTTATATTGTGTTTAATTAAGATATGATTGCTAATTAAACCTAACTATTGAATAACTTAGGATACGATTTCTAGATTTAATTTTGCAGCAACATTATAAAGTGGAAAACCATCAATATAGGCAATAACCTCACACGTTTAGGTTACTAACCTAAGTTACATTCTTCCTAACGATTTAAGACCATTAGATGATACTAACAAACATCAAATGTAACAATTATAGATTACATTCAACATTATAGCAGTAGGTTCATAATAAAATAATAAAAATAACATATTAAAATCATCTACACAAAACCTGATTTAATAAACACAAAAAACACAACAATCTGAAAGAGATTACAATGTTGATAGGATGAAATAGCTTAGCCATGACTTGACATTGATATCCCCATTGAACCGGTGTCAAAAAGTTAACCTTCCATCTCCATCTTCAAACTTCTACCATCGGTCATTATCACCATAGCCTTTTTCGGTGTTGAAGAACAAAGAGAAATGAGAGAAAAATAGTTCAGCTGGGGATAGGTGACACCTCTCACGGGTATAGCCTTGTCAAAACCGTGACACATTTGTTATAGCTGTGACATGCCTCTCACTGTGAGAAGCATGTTAATGATTTGGAATGAATCAAATTTTAATGAGATAGCTCTTTAGATAACCAGAAGAGAGAATCCTTTAATGCATAATAGCATATGTCGTCATTGATGAATAATAGCACATGTCATCATGAGAACCATAACACCTAGGCGACTGTCACCATGAGAAGCATGGTTAGCTGGGTGAGAATGCAGTTGACATCACTGTGAGAAGGCAGCTAGCTTTCATAAGAATACATGGGAGCTAGCGATAAAGAAGCATGGTAGCTGGCCTATTGTGAGCATGCATGGGCTGTCAAGAAATGAACATGGGTGTGATAAAGTCTCACGGCTTTGCAACTGGTTGTCACAGTCATGAGAATTTCCTTTGTTCTTCACTTGACATTCTAACTTGTCCCTTCTTCTTTCAATCCTCTTCTTGTTCTTGCTCCATAAACCAATAGAGTATGGACATTGAGAAGATGGCTTCAATGAATATGTTTTCAGGTCACTTTAGCTTTTTAAATTCCAAAATGTACCAAAATCAATTATGAGCTAAAGTGAGTATCCTAAGCATTTCGGAGACATTAATCACTAAATCTAGTAAATCAAATGAATCAACATTTAAGCACATATCATCAATCAATCTTTTATCAGCTTATACAAAGTTTTATTTAATTTGTTGGGTGACTAATTAATCCTCATGGGAACAATACCTTTTATACTAGGACTTACAATCTGTATACTTACGGTATTATATTAAACTAACAGTAAGTTTTTGGTGACATTGTTGGGAATTAATTTAACATCTTATACAATTTTAATTCTTTTGATTTAAGGACTTTGATACTTTTCTTATATGATTATAAGAGCATTAAAATAATAATCATAAAGAGCAATTGAGCAAATTGCAAACCTTTGCTTCTAACCTAGTGAAGGCATTACGTTATAAATAGGATTTACTTAAACTCATGTAATTTTGGTGATAGAACTACCCAAATTATTCTTGGAATAATAATGAAGGAAACCACATGAGAGTACAAGGTCTAAAAAGTTTCCAGCATGATAAGCTTGAATCCTCAGAGTCAAAGTTAGATAAGTTAATAGACGTGCCAAGCTTCAAGGTCCATAACAAAAATGAAAGTCAGAAGAGCATGGAAGCCAAATGTGATCAAATAATGAAGAACCATTTCTCTTCCATTCATAACTTGGAGGCTCAAGTTAATATACTTTCCAATGCATTGTTAACAAAGAAGGCCTCAAATTATGTATAGGAGAATCCATATTGCATGCAAAGTTAGCCTTAGAATACAGCATATAAGCACACTGATACTGAGTTAAATACAACATGTTATGGAGCCTATTAATGCCTCCAAGTGACAAGAAGAAAAGGGTTGGTGACATGAATGAAGTTGTTTAAGAAGAGACAGAAGAAAAAAGGACAAGGGAAATAAAGGTGGAAGAAGAGAAGGAACTCTCCGTTCAAGAAGATGACAAAGAAGAGTGGATGAAGTGAATGAGGAAGAAAGAGAGTAGTTCACCTTTATATAGGACAAACTGTTGGAGTTAACTCAAGATTCAGGAAGTTCCATCATTTCCTATTTTATTGACAGTTTATTATGGAAAAGGGCATTACTAGAATGACTTGGATTTGTTAATTTGATCAATTATGTCATTTTTATTGTCTTTCAACATGTGGCTTATTTACAAGTTACTAAATTACCATGGGGAGAAAAAGATGGAAGCAACCCACTAATCAAGATGATAGTAAAACGTGAAAAGTACATCAAGATAATGACGATAAACAAGCGATACATGGAAGGCAACTCAAGAATTAGTATAGTTTTTATTTTATTTTATTTTATTTCATTTTGTTTGCATGTTATGTTAGATAGATTTTTAGTATATTCTTGTATGTAGGTTTGTTATTTTCTTATTTTTAGAGTGATTTTGACTGTTGAATCTCATATTTGGAAAGTTTTTACAGGTTAGCGAACAAATTCTACAGCTGGGGTGGAAAGAAGGTCTCAACTGGTCTCTAAGAATCAAGGTAGATGAGAACCTTTCCTTTGAAAAAGGAGATTCATTTCTAATGATAGATTCACAGCTGCTGCTGCATGCTCAAGATGAGTTATGGCACCTTCCCTTTACACAAATCGGGCATAAAGCAAAGGCTTTTGGTGGAAAAAAGATCGTAGCTCAATCTCCCTAGTAGGGTCTGAGGGACACCTCTGGTGGCTATATACAGAAAATAGTGCAAAAACATGAAAAAAGTTGGTGTGTCAGGCATGTTATAATCATATACAATGAGAGCATGCACTCTTTGTAAGAATCAGACTACATTGTGGTGACCCACATGCTTAATAATGAAAGCCCCATTTTACCCATCTTTTTAAATCGTAACCTTTTAAGTACTTGTTTTCTCTTCTTCCACCTGTCCTACTCTTTCTCTAACTAACAGCCACATCTATAGCTCCTTACTTTCTCTCAATTCTCTCTTCACTTTCACCTGTTTTTCACTCTTTTCTTTCATCTTTCTTCTCTGGTAATTCCTACTCAAAATACATCTTTTTAGTTTTGAAAAGCTTTCTCTCACTTTCTTTCTCCCACATTCTTGGGTTTTCTTTTAAGTTTTGGCAGGCTCTACTATCAATCATGTCTCTAAGAATCAAGAAAAAAATTGAAAGTGTTAGGAAATGGTGCATATGACTTAGCCAAGAATTATAGAGCTCCTTTACTTATCTTCACATAAGAAAAATGTAAAAAATTCCAAAACCTTCATTCTAGAATTATTAGAGCAACTCCTTATTTTGATTTTTCAATCTTAGAAAATCTAGATTTGAAAGAAAATTTGATACTTTGAGTTCCAGAATTCACTGCGACAAATTTATACATTTTGATTATCCTATGTATGAAGATTGACCATTGAATTTTACACTAATTTACATTATGGGTTGCAAAAGTTAGTTAATTTTTTGTTTCGATTGTATGGAAAACCGTATAATATGGATATGATGTTATGGAGGAAATATGTAGTTTTCCCAAAATCAAAATTTTAGTTTTCCCAAAATCAAAATTATTGAAAAATATGAAAACTTTCATGTTGACACATATTGGAAAAAAAATAACGAGATTAGATGGGTTTAATTCAAAAAATGTGCCTAATAATGTTATTTGAAATTCGGAACACTTGTTACTACATAAATTTATGTGTCAAAATATTTTTGCAAAAACCCAAGGCAACAAGTGTTCTACAAAAGATTTATTTATTCTTTAGTGCATAAATCGTAAGGTTCAAGTTTTTACCTCCACCTACATTTTTCAAATGATAGTTACTTCACTTAATAAGAAAAATAGTCATCTAGGCATGAGGTTTCTTGTTGCTGCGCTAGCTCATTTATATCTTGTTGATGAACTAACCCTTATTCTTTTTGAGTATTTAAATCATACATATTTGTGAAAGATCTTGGAGTGCCATACTATGGAACTTTGAGATATCAATATGAAATTAAAGTTTAAACACAGATAGCAACACAGATAGGACATACGAGTTCTAGTTCATCACCACCACAACACCAATCAACAAGTCTCATCAAGCAAGGAATTCAAGGAGGAAGAGGGAAGGTAGGAGAAGTTGCTTGACAAAATGGAAGAGAATAACAAATGCCTAGAAGGTTGTTTGGACACCATAGAGATGTAGCTAAAGGAGAACAGTGGTATTAAATGAAGAAATTGCTTAAATATTTTGTTGTCCAAGGTGTTCAAATTCTAAAACGTTTGGACAATACATTGAGAACAATGCATTGTTTAAGTATAGAGATGTATATGTATTGATATATTAATTGCATGTGAAATTGGCATTTGCATTGTGTTAATTTTGACTAGGTTGTGACTGTGTCAATGGCATGAATTGAATAGAATTGGCTTACTTGAGAACATGGTCATTTAAATTGTAAAGGCATATTAACTTGTCAATTTTATGTTTTAAGTGTCTTTGGGATGAATACGCATGTTAATTAGGATATGAAACTTATTCTTTTACTTTATGACATTTGTTTGGATACATTTATAATTACACTTGTTTAAATTGGTAGGCATCATTATTAACCTTTTTATAAGAATAATTGACTAAAAAGAAATGAGGTATGCTAAGAAATAAAAAACAAAAGAAAAAAGTGTGTTAAATTCCTAAACAAAAGAAAAAAAAGTGTGTTAAATTCCTATTTCACTAGCCCTTTTTAAGAAAACTAAGTTAAGAATAAAGATAGTAGTCAATTGAAAGTTGTGACATAGATGAGTAATTACTGAGATTTATGACAAAATGTTTGTCTTTACGTCAAAAGGATAGAACAACACTCCAACCAAGCTAAATAAAAAATGTAGCCTAGTTAAGTAATCAGGGGACATTCATAATAAGATATTTGTCTTCACATCAAAAGACTAAGTGATCGTTAAAGAAAATCTAAAAAAATGGTGCTTACAATAAAATTAGACCTATTGATTTTTTAAAAGTAGCAAGAATTTTCATGAAGGGTTATTTAGTGATAGTTTACCTTTTTAATTTATCAATGATAATAAGTGCTTGCTTATAAGTGCCATAGGTGTATGAATAGGGTGTTAACATTTTGATTGGTATGTATATTTAAATAAAAGTACTTACACATTAAAGGAATAAGTTAGTATGTCGACACTTTTTAAGTGGTTGATGTTTGAGGTTAAGTTAATTCCATGAGATTTGATGTCATTGTACATTATTGCATTATGAATGATTGTGTGCTCATGTGTTATGTGTTTTGTTTATGTTTGTTTTTTTATCTTACTTAAGGACAAGCAAAGATTTAAGTGCGAGGAAATTGATAGATGCATAGTATAATATGTCTTCTATATGTTTAAATGTGTTTTTAAATGTCTTCTTAGACGATAATCATGTCTTTAGGACTTAGAATTGTGTTCTTATTATGTTTTAAAATTATTTGATTAGTTTAGGGTAAGGATTTGATCTTAATTTTATGTGTTTATTAGTGAGTGGAAATAGGAAATTGAAGAAAAGAGGAAGACTGTGGAGAAGGGAAGAAGCCACGATCATGCACAATGCAACAATCATGACAGAGGGCATGAACTAGGCATGCCATGATTGTTAGCATGCCTAGTTTATGCCTTCTATCATGATTGTTGCATTGTGCATGATCGTGGCATCGCGGCAGGGTGTTTTCTAGCAAGTGAAAGTTTTGTATTCTTGACTTTTCGGGTCTATTTTGGAACCAAATTAAGTGGAGAAACCTTAAAAGCCTCAATAAGTATTTAAGGATAAGAAAAACACCAAAAACTAGGCAACACATTAAAATCAAAGAGATCAAAGAGGAGACATTAAGAGAAACTCCAAAACTTTTAGATTTCTAAATCAAGACACAGTGCTATTTTTCTTTCTTGTCTCTTCGTATATTTCATTGTCTTGGATGTTGATTTGGATTATTAGGATGATAACCACAATTATGGGTTTCTAAATCCATATTAAGAATTGTTTTTGATTTGTTTTATTAAAATTTATTCTTGTTTAATTCAATAGATATATTGATGCTTTGTGATATTTGTTATGCTTATACTTGTTAATAAATCGAGTGAATCAAGTTATTTGTGATAAGGTGCACAATGAGAGTTGATAGCTTAATAGACTTTCAAATATCAAATTAATAAAGGATTGAAGAGAGATCATAATTGGGAATTAATTATCCTTAGGATTGCTTCAATTATAATTGAATAGCTAGGAGTAGTTTTGTGAATCGAGAGATTGCAATTTTATTATTATCAATTTCAATTAGGATTACTTGATTAGATCTTGAGAGAGGGTAATCAAAACCTTAGGATATCTAGGATTAAGCATAAATTGAATCAACAAGAGTAAAAAAAATAAGGATAGAATTATTCCCAAGTTTCCAACTTTGATTAACTTTATTCTTATTGCTAGTCTCAATTATTCACTTATTTAGTTATTTCAATTTCACTTATTTTATTTTAATTCAATCAATCTTTTATTACCTTGGACAAAGTTTATTTAAGTTTTTAGGTGACTAATTAATCCTTGTGGGAATGATATCTTTTACACTACGAGTTATGATTCGTATACCACAGTATTGAGATTTTTATATAAAACTGACAATAATTATATGGATTTTTTCAATTTAGGATAAATTTAAATTTAAATATAAATTTAATTTATTAAATTAGATTTGAGCTAACGAATTATTAAATTTACTTATAACTATTATTTATAGAGCAAACCAAAATATGGTTATTTTATGTTGTATGACGAAATTTCACAACAAGTATAAAATGTATTCAATGAGCTTTTGGAGATCAATAACAAATTAAAGAATTAATAATACCACTTATTGTTATGGAGCTATTGATTTGTAATTGGGATATCTTTATTCTCATTTTTGGTTGTTATTTAGCAATTTATTAATAAGAAATACATTTACTTTTAAAGTTGATATTATGAAGTTTAAGTAACTTTAGACTTCATAATACTTTATGGTCAATTCATAAGGATTAATATTAAATAGTGCTACATCTTTTCATCTTATTCATATTGTTTTATAATGTTTATATGGTTTCTTGCAATATCAAGACTTTGTATTCATTATAATTAAAACTAAATTTCACTTATGATGAAGAATATTGAGGGTGGTATACTTGGAGGAATTTTGAACAAAATATGACTAACTAAGATAAGATTTAAGTAACTAGTGATAAGGAGTCTTGTCTATAGATACATTGAACTTAAAATAGAAAAATGGATGAACATTTACTCAATCCAACAATGGTCAACATGGAGTGGTACATTTAGTTATTTTATAAGTATGATCAACAAACTACATTACAGGTCGTTATAGGGTATAAAAAGGGAAGGTTTTGTAGTTAAAAGGCTATTGCAATTCTAAATAAAATCTTAATCCGCAAATGCTATTGTAGTCCTAAATAGGAGTCTCAATTCTAACATTCCTTTTAGAATTAACTCATTTTTTACGGAACGGTATTGAAAAAGATAGCTTCAGATTTATTGTATTCTCTTTTTTACTTTTAACTTCTTTATATGCCACTTTAACATCCCTGGTAGTTTGAAACAATTAAGAACTGAATAAGTTCAGGCAAAATACAACTATTCTATATTCTATATGACATGTAATTATGCAGTGAATTTAAGAAACCATATAAGGTTGTTTAAGTCTACAAACCATAAAATGAATTTTGTTTCACATATACATATTTTTCAAGTTTTGGACTGGAGGCTTTTTTATATCAGCTTTAGCTTTCTCTGATTTTTTGCAAATACACTTATAAGCGTCTAAATAAAACCTTCCCATTAAATGGTTCCAATTATAGGACTTGTCATTAATATTATAAAATACATTTTGCATATTGTTTAAACAGATGTTGAAATGAAATAGATCTAGTCCTGATAGATATATAATCTTATAGTTGAACTTGCTTTCTTACAAAAAAAATGTGAGAGAAAGGTTACACAATCTTGAGGCTTTATGACACTCCTATAATTTTCACTTGCATGTTGGGTTAGAAAACAATATAACTACATGAGCTCATCATCAAAATGAAAAGTAGAATTCATCAACTAAATGAACTCCACATACAAATGATCTTTATATGAAAACCAGAATTAAAATTCCTATCCAAGAATTAAGACAACATATATGAAAACCAAAATTCGTCATCTAAATATACTCCATAGATAAAAATAGCTAGCTACGATAAGCATGATATATAAAAATAACTAACTATAATAAGCTTCATATACAAAATAGCTAGTCATAATGTGCACGATATACAAAAATAACTATCCATAATAAGGACCATATAAATAACATAAATAGAAATAAACCACCATATACAAAAACAACTTACTATTCAGTTAGTTTGTTATTATTTTCTTTTGTCTTTACGTATTTTCCATTTCGATTATTAAAGGCATTATCATTTACTCTATTAGATCATGTCCTTACATTGTAACCATATTGCTTGCACCTTTTACATAGCATTTAGAGTCAAGTAGCTTGATTTAGGTTTTGTTCCTATCCTACTTCCATGCTCTTTGTCTTTTTTGTTCTTCTTAAGATTCCTTTGTATTGTGGTGGAAGGATTTCTAAACCTTGATTTTCACTCAGGCTTAGCTATAAATCTTCACTAGGAATTGGAAAATTTTAACATGCATAAGCTAATTTTAAAAAAAATTCTATCCATCAAGTCAACATATTCTTCTAGTTTGCCACCACCATATCTGAATGTAGCACAAGCATGTTGATAAGGAATTCCACTCAAAACCCATCTCATACATGTGCAAATCTTGTTGCACAAATCAATAATATATAGTTGAAAATTCATATTCTCCACTTTAAACAATCTCCTACACTAAAGTATGACATCTAATTACTAGCAAATTATTTATACTTCTCTCAGGTTTTCTAAATACTGGGACAAATGAATATAGGACGTTTCTCGTCTCCTCCTTTTTCTTAGTAAATATCTTCATCATTACCAATATAATCATCTCAAGCATTATGATATTATCTTATCCCTAGCCTAGTTTATTTAAGCATTGAAGCTTTCATAATGATTATTTAACAATATGCCTCATTTGAGTTCAAAACTATGAGTGTTGCTACACCACCTGTTAACTGTTATTTTTTCCAACAAATCATGGATCAATCTTTCAATATCTTTTAATTGCTTCATGTACTTTTTTAAGGTAAAAACTAACAATAAGCATCACTTCACAAATTATATACATTCAAGTTTAATTGTGTTTAAATAAAACAATATATACCTTTCAAATTCATTGAAGGTATAGGCTCTAGCTACATTTCATACTATGTTCTTTATAACTTCTACTGCATTAAATTTGGCTTAAAGGTTAGCAAAGATATATCTAACGCAATATCTATGTTCAATACCAACCATCTCAATATTGAAGATATATTCGAAACCTTGTAACAAAGAAATCACATGGAATGTTATCACATTTAGTGAAAGTGTATAAATATAAATGAATATTTATAAAATGAAATAAAAACCAAATAATACAATTATACCTTTTATTAATAAAAATGAAAACCTAATTACAATCCTTCTAGTATCTGATATCTTCTTATAAACATTCAAGAAATCATTTCCATGAGACTTGATTCTCAATTCTAACAATAGTCCATCTGAATGAAAATTTATTGTTATTTGTATCTAGTTCGATGTCTGATAGTAATTACCCTATATGCTTGCCCTTAAAGAACTACCCAGATTATACTTCAATATAGCTAATCTATAACTCCACAATTTCTAAAATTGCTTTCCCTTTTTACTCACCAAAATTCCAATGTAAAGTTCTTCTTACTATATGCTTTCTTATTTGTAACCTTAACATTCAAGTCACTTTAAAATGCATCCTTAAGCCTTATAATATCTTACGTAAGGAACCTTTCAAACATGGGACTATTTCTTTGTAATACTAAGTGCTTTACATTTTTATTCTAGTGTTATTAAACACACTTATAGATAGATGAAATATATTAATATGAAATGCAGTCCTATATTGTGTTGAAGAAATATGTATTCTCTGCTTACAACCCTTTTTACAAACAACAATTACTCTAGATTTTTTATTTTTGACATATAGATAATTAAAACCCTTCTCAACATTATACTGCATTTGAGCTGATTTAAATGCATTCATCAAATCAAATAACACATCAACCTGTAAATCAATTGGCCTTAACATATCATTATCTAGTTTAAATTCTAAGAACTTAGGCCTTCTTCTCCCTTCTTTCAATTGTTATCCACTCTCCTAAACTCATCTGAATCTTTATATATTGAATTTTTATGCTTATATAGTATATTATCTATTAGGATGTCTTGTACAGCACAATGAAGAATATTATTCGCAACCTCTTCATTGACTACCTCATCAAATATATCCTTATAATCAAATGAACTATAATTATCAAAATCATTAACTTCTCCTTTCTCACCCTTATATGTTAGATCATCAAATTCAATATTATCTACATCATTTGTGTCAAGCTTTTGCCCTCCCTAAAAGTAGGTTTACCCTCTACAACATCACAATCACCTTGTTCACCCTACCAAGAACTCAAAGTACGTGTTCACCCACTTCACAAGTAGCCTGATCACAATCTGCATCCTTAAAACCAACTTGTTTCAACCTATTTTAAATTTCTTTTATTCTCAATAAGGTATATTCAACAATATCTAAAAGTACCTCCATGATCTTGTAGCTTTTCTTTTCAATTAAATTAATCATGTCAATGATATGAGTCTCACTTCTTAAGTTTCTAATGCCATCCTCAAAAGACTCTTGAGGAAATTTATAACTGGAAACTCCAACCTCTCTATAGTGTAAGCCTCTTGTTGTATATATAAATTTAGGGATGTCAATAAGCCGGGTCGGGCCTGGGCCAGCGATGGCCCTGCTCGACCCATTGAAATAGTGAGGGTGGGCCATTTCGGCCAACGGCCCGCAGGAGGCCGGCTCACGACTAGGCCCATGCGGGCCGTTTCCGACTCGGCGATGGGCGGCCCGCGGTGAGGCGCAGCCCGTCTAGCCCACCCGAGCCACAGGCTGCCCACGGGCCGTTTTTGGCTCATCATATTAATAAAATTTTAAAAATAAATTTAAAAAATTGTTATTTTATTTTTAAAATAATAAATTATAAACTTTTTATTTTATTTTTCATATTTACAACATATGTATGTTATGCATATATGTATTTATGTTTT
>JAOSBN010000006.1:8742883-8763585 GCA_027563595.1 Erythroxylum suave | reverse complement strand
GGCTCAAACAGTAATCAAAGAAAAGACTCAAAAACTATCTGAATGCAAAAAGAATGCTAAATATAAAAAGTCCAACTTTGATAGTATGCTTGTGTTTGTGATTTCAATATTTTAAAACTATGCAAAGGAAAATAAAAATCTTATACTATTGACAAATATGACGCTAAACTATGTAAAAAGGAAACATAGAAGAAATGGTTCCTAACTCAACGAGAAACAAAAATGACAATGGCTATCCTAAAGAAAACCAATTGCTTGGTTCCCTAGCAACGACGCCATTTTTATCAACTTCGTCTTTCGATTTTACCCTTGAAAGTCGAATCAAAAATTGAATTCCAAGGATTGCAATATTGGTTGCAACCTCGAGTCATCTCACTTAATTGAAACCTAATGCAATGGATTCAAGCTAGCCTAAATGTCATGAAATGCAATTAAATTAGTTAGGAAGGGGGTTTTGGTTCTCTGGAGATCTAACAAAGTTAAACTAATTGAAAGGGAAGTGTGTAAAAAATATATTTTTGGATTTCTAGGAATAAGAAATCAAAGGTTAAAACAATGATTAAATATGATAAAATCCTCTTGACAAATGACCTTTGGCTATCATAGTTCAAAATAAATATTTGTGGAAGTAAAAATCACTAAGTTTCCAAATGATAAACCTTAAAGAACTCTTTAACTCCAAGGTTTTAATAATTGAACTCCAATTCTTAAAACCTTTTTTAATGCATCTTAGTGAGTGCCAAGGATAAGTTAATTCCAATGGTCAATTTGGTGATCAAGTATCATCCCAATATCAAACACAACTAGGTAGATGAAAGAGAATTAAAAAAAATTGCAAAATGACTTATATGAGACTTCATATATTCAAGCTTTAAGTTCTACATCAATAAACCCAATATCAAAATTCATTGTTCAACACTTCATTAAACTATAATCAAGAAAGTCCAAAGACAAAGCATAAATCCTAACTAAGGAGTTCACAAAAATGTAGTTAAATATGAACAAACTACTCCCCTTTGAAGCCCATTCAACTCAAGCCATTGCTACATCCTCAAGAGGAAATGGTGCTTAGCCAAGAATTGCTTCGGGAGATCTCACAATCAGAAACCCACTAAGAGCATCCATCATAGTAGCAGTAGATAATGAATATGACAATAGATAAATGGAAAGAAGTGAGTGATGATGGTCAAGTGAAGGAAGAGCCGAGAGTGTGTTTTGCATTTTCTTTTTTATCTTCTTATGTTCTTTGTCGAATCTAACCTAATTTGGTAGGTTTTTAAATAAATGATGCTGGGTTGGGTCGCGCAGTGTGTGATTTTTTCAAAATTGGTCAGGGTTTTCGAAGGTTGTCCACGGTGGCAAATGTTTTTTGCTGCAGCGAACTTTTCCCAAAAGGTTTTGCTTTATTGCTAGTTCCTTTGCTGCGATGAAGAATTAATCTTCTCCACAGTGAACTTTTCCCGAAAGTTCCGCTTGGATTCTACATATTTCATAGCGGTGACAAATCCACATCGTCGCAGCGAACTTCTTGTTGTGCCTCATTCTCTCGTTGACTTCACTTCAGCCTTCTTTCATTCCACGTCTTCTTCTTGACTTCCTTTTCCTCGAGTCTCCTATAATAAAAAAGGTAGTTTGCAGTATTAATTATTCTCAGAAAATTAATTAGTGCAATGAATACTGATTTGTAACAATTTTTACTTTCAAACTACATAAAATGAAAGCGCACTCTTAAGAATCAATTTAAGCCTAAGGGCTAGAGATAGGAATCAAAAAGTATAGCAAAATTCATGAAAATTTCGCCAATTTATGTAATAAACTTGGGCTCAATCAGCTTCCTCAAATTTTCCCAACTATGGTAGGCACTTGCCACAAGTTTTGGAAGGCTCATATACCACTCCCGGGCTTTTCCTTCCAGTGATAAGTGAAAACCTTCCTTAGTACTTGATCAAGTAAGGCTCCCACTAGCTTCATACTCTAACAGATCATAGATAAAGATTGCAAATGCATGTAGGGATCCTTTCTTGTTAATCCATGAAATTTAGGAAGAGAGTTAATGGGTAATCCTTTAAGTTCAAAATTAACATGAAAATTAGGACAAATAGCATTAAATGGATCATAATTAACGTCAGAAGTAGTTCCTTCCCTAATGCTTCTCCTTCGTTAATTCCCATTATTCTCTCCAACCCGTTCATGGTCCCCATTACCTCCATTATCACCGTTCCTAGGTTGGTTAACAAGAAAGTTAGGGTTTTGCAGAAAAGCTGGGTTCTCAGCCATGATCACACTGTCTATTGACTCCCTCTCACTCCTTCGCCGACTAAACTCTTTTTCTTTTCTCTCCTTTGTAATCTTTCGCAAACATCTCTCAATTTCAGGGTAAAAAGGTAGAAGTTTGACTTTCTTGGGCATGTACAGAAACAATTTTAAATGGAACTAAAATAAAATAAAAAGTAACAAAAATTTCTTGCAAGCACACAAAGTCAATTAAAAAGGCGAAATGTGAAGGATGCAAGTGTGCAATGTATGAAAGTGTGTGCAACGTAAAGTGTGCAAGTAAAGTATGTATGTATGAAAAAGCAACAAAGAAATGTTCAAAACTATACAGTGTAAAATTGCTAAGTACGTAGCATGCAAAAAGTTTGGTATCCTATTTGTTTGATTTTTTTAAAAATTTTATGCTAATTAAAGAAAGTGAAATACTATACGATTGATAAGTATGACGCTAAACTATCTAAGATGCAATATAAACAAAGGTTCCTTACCTCACTGAGCAACAAAGAAAATGACAATAGCTAACCTAAAGAACCAATTGCTTGGTTCGTCGACAACGACAACATTTTGATTCGAGCCCTTTTGTTCTTCCCCTTGGAGATCAAATCAAAAATGTTTTAATTCCAAGGATTGCAGTATAGAATGCAACTTCAGGTCGTTTCACTTAATCGGAATCTGATGAATGGAACTAAGTGAGCTTATATGTCATGATATGCAAACAAAATTAGCAAGGAAGAGGGGGTTTAAGTCTTTAGAAATTTGGACAAAAATAAGTGAAATGTAAGAAAATGTAATGAAAAGTATTTTTGGATTTTGGGAATAGAAAAGTGATAAAATGAAAACAATGATCAAATAATGATAGTATCCTCTTGAAAATGAGCTTTGGCTCTCATAGTTCAAAATGAATTTTTATGGGACTGAATCACTAAGTTTCAAATTTAAAGAACTCTTTAAGTCTAAGGTTTTAATCAATGAACTCCATTTCTTAAAACCTTATTGAATGCTCTTAGTGTGTGCCATGGGTAAGTCAATGCAATAAGTCATTTTGAGATCTAGAATCATCTCAATATCAAACACAACTAGGCAAATAAAAGAGAATTAACCAAATCACAAATAGACATATATGAGACTTCATATATTCAAGTTCCAAGTTCTACATCAACAAATCCCAATAACACATTGAATGTCCAATACTTGATTAAACTCTAATCAAGAATATTCAACTACAAATTACAAATCCTAAACCTAGGAGTTCATAACAATGTAGCTGAACATGGAATAAACTACTCCCCTTTGAAGCCCATTGAACTCTAGCCATTGCTACATTTTCAAGAGGAAAGAGGTGCTTAGCCAAGCATTAATCCAGGAGAATTCACAACTGGGAACCCACTGGAAGCATACATGGTAGCAGCTGTTGGGTAAGGAGTTGATGGTGAAGTAGAGGAGAGTGGATGGTGGAGCGTCCGAAGGTTTAGAGAGTGAGAGTGTTCTCCTGTTATCACTGTGTCGGCTCTCACTTGACCAAAAATGGTAGGTTTTTTAAAAGAAATGGGTTATGGATCGGGTTGCATAGTGGTTTAACTTTTGAAAATGGTTTGGGTATTTGTTGTCGCGGTGAACTTTTCTTGAAAGTTTTAGCTCCAATGTTGGTTCTTTCGCCACGGCAACAGAGTTAATTTTCACCACGGAGAACTTTTCCCTAAAGTTTTGCTTGGAATTCTTCATACTTTGTGGCAGCAACACATCCCTTTCGCCACGACGAACTTCCTGATGCACCTGTTCACTTGTTGACTTGACTTTAGCCTTTCCTTGACTCTACATCTTCTTGAGTCTCTTCTCTTTGAGTCTCCTACAATGAACAAATGGTAGTTTGCAGTATCAATTGTTCTCAGAAAATTAATTAGTGCAATTAATACTGATTTGTGACAAATTTTACTTTCAAACTACATAAAGTAAAGGTAGACACTCAAGAGTCAAATTAATCATAAAATTTAGAAATAATAGCCAAGAAGTGTAGTAAAAGTTATGAAAATGTCACCAATTTATATAATAAACTTGGGCTCAATCAAGTACCAAATAACCTACACCAAAAAGTGTCCATTTTAGAGGTATACCGGACAGTAGTGAAAAACTCAATGGTCATCATAGGATGGATAGGCACATCACAATGAACAAACCTATTCCAACCTATGTTGGGAGCTAGCGGTTCAATTTTTTGCCTTTCTCCTATATTTCATGACAATTCAAAATAAGAATACCTAGGAGTGACTAATTTTTTATCCCTAAAGTCGTGGAACTGCGTAGCTTCTTCTTCCAAATAAATTGAGAATGGGGCTTGATAGGATGCTACTAAATCAGACTTACCTTCCTTAAAAACTAGACAGAAAAGTTCGTTAACCAGTTTCTTAGCCATCATCTTCCTTGGTGCCATTGTAATAAGAAAATCCACAAAAATGAGAGAAAGAGAGTGAAATTTGTATTTTAGAGAGAGAGAGAGAGCAAAATCTTACCTAAATCCTTATCTTTTGGAATGATTAATGCATGAAAATACATGAAGGAATGTAAGATTAATGAAAAGAGATGAAAAAAATATCAAGAATCTAGAGCAAAAATGGAGAGTTTTAGAGAGTAGGACGAGAATTTCGTGGGTTAGAGAGAGAGGGAGGGAAATTTTAAAGAGTGGGTGAATGAAGAAAATAGGAGGGAAGTTAAAATTTCCTTCCTGGATGGAATTCCCACAATTCCCATGATGGTGGGATTACTCTCTAGAAAGTTTCTAGAGGGAATTCCCATGCTCGTGGGAATCACCATAATTCCCACAATTGTGTGATTACTCTCCGTAAACTTTTTGGAGAGAGTTCCCACAGTCATCGGAATCACTTCAATTCCTATGAATGTGAGAATTGGTGATTCTTCTACTTCTAAACCTTCTTTCAACCTTACATGTATTCTCTATGAACCCATAACCTACAAACACATCAAGATACTATTATCAACAAGAAATTTGAGGCGGAAACAAATTGAAATTCAAATATCATCAACAAGAAAATTATGACAAAAACAAACTGAAATTCAAACAACAAGAAAATTAATATCAATCAAACTCAATTCAAACATGATCATAATCGAAGAATTCAAGCAAACAAATAAGTAGACAAAAGTAATCAAAGGATATTTAACTCCTATGGGTTGCCTCCCATGTAGCACTTTTGGTGACGTCTACAGCTCGACTTTCATTTTTACTCATGGCTGCTCAAATGTTTGATATAGTAGCAGTGCATAAACAGATTTTAGACTTTGTATATGGGCTACCTTATTTTATACTCCACCTTTATTGTTGTTTTCCTTTCTTCGCCTTCTCCTACGCGTTTGTTTCTTCCTGAGTGCATTCTCGGGGTCATCAATATCTTCCCATCCTCTTTTGAGTTCAGGTTCTTTGATATCCATTGGGGGTAAAGGAACACAATAATCTTTGCTCGATACTTTGAATGTTAGGTACTCCTTTCCAATTACCAATGTTAATTCTCCCCCATCAACATCAATAATTGAACGAGAAGTAGCTAGAAATAGTCGACCCAGAACCATCAGAGTTTCTTCATCTTCTCTTATATCTATTATGTAAAAGTACGAAGGAAATGTAACTTTATCAATTTCTATATGCACATTCTTGATGATCCCCTTCGACAAATACATCGTTCTATTAGTCGTTTTCACTAATGTCTTAGTAGGCTTTGGCTCTTCTAGACCCAACTTCTGACTAAATGAGTAAGGCATCGTGTTGATACCAGCTCCTAAATCCACAAATGCTCAATCTATTATAACTCCATTTATACTGAACGCAATGAAGAAGTCCACTAGGTCTTCTTTCTTTTGTGCTACGTGTTGACTTCCTTTTAATATGTTCTCTTTAACCTCTTTCTTCATCAATGATTCTAGTGTGAGCTTTGATTGCATTTGACTTGTTATGTCCATCATCTTGCTTAAGTCCTCTTCCTTAGAATTCCTCACTACTCCATTTGAAGATGACTTCTACTAAGCAAAAATTTGGTGTGGAAGTCTACAGTAAGGTTTCTTTATCAACTTACTTACTGGCTCTAAGAAAGAGACTTCTAGAACTAGTTATCCTTTTCTCTTGTCTCCATCTTTCTCCTCCTGTTTACTTTCCTTTTTCTTTATCCGAGTGATGGTCATGATTCTTTCCTTTGGGATGACCTCAGTGTTGCTTGGTAAGCTACCTGCATTTTGAGAAGATAAAACGTTCGGTAGTTAACCTACCTGAACCTCTAAGTTGTGGATAGATGATGCATGATGCTTCAAAATCTAGTCAAATTTTGCTTCCATCCTCTTCTGATTTTCCTCCTAGCTTGCATGCATCCTTTCTTGATTCTCCTTTTGAGCTGCCAATTTGGACCCTAAGACCTTCATCATCTTATCCATTTTGCTTTCCAATGCCCCGTTAAATCTTGTCGTAATCCTGGTGGTCCTTATAGTCACATTTGGCCACCTGCATTATTATTAATCCACAAAAAATTTGGGTGGTTTCTCCATCCCGGATTATAAGTATTAGAGTAAGGGTTATTACCTCACTGTGGTTCGCCTAGGTAACTTACCTGTTCAGTACCACCAGCTCCTAATAGAAAACACTCTGCTGAGTTATGAT
Organism: Erythroxylum suave; assembly: GCA_027563595.1. NCBI lineage: Eukaryota > Viridiplantae > Streptophyta > Magnoliopsida > Malpighiales > Erythroxylaceae > Erythroxylum > Erythroxylum suave. The sequence goes on along the minus strand of JAOSBN010000006.1, from coordinate 8,756,654 downwards.
TGTCTCTCCACACAGGTCATGTTGAGCTTCCATCGTCCTAACTGCTAAAGTAGATGCTCCTTACATGTTGCTCAGCTACTTTGTAAGAGTTGTGATCTAAGCTTGCAAGGCAGTAACTGACCCAATAGGTATCATACCTTTTTGTTCCTTCTGCCCTTGTCTTCTTCTCTCACTCGACCACTTGCAACTATTGCTTGCTAACTCTTCTAATAAATCATAAGCTGCTTCTAGCAAATCTGACTAATGCATCGATGGTTCCTCTCATGCTCACATTTGCTCCATTGTAGAATGTCTAAAGCAGGAATTCCCACGAAAGGTTATGATGCAAACAACTTCTCTGTAGTTCTTTAAATCTCTCCCAACTTTATAGAGAGATTATCTATTGTTCTGCTGGAAATTTTTGATCTCCTTAATTATCCTTATTGTCTTTGTCAACGGAAAATACTTGGCGAGTAAGGCTTGTGCGAGCTGGTCTCAAGTCGTAATCTCGATCTTTCAACATGAAGGAAAATAAACTCAGCTTCACCACATTAGATAGCTCATAGAACTACACACTTTTCTACAAAATATTAAAGAATGTCGTCTTTATTTCGAAGTTATTCGTTTAAACCACTGGGCTCGTCATTCCATGAGGACTAAACCCTAACCTTCTGAAATCCATTCGAGTTCTTTCTAGTCCTCGTTATTCTCTTTCTTTACCCTATCTTGATTTGAAAATTTCAGACACTTCACCCTTCTTATTTCTTTTTCATGCTTCTTAATGACGGGAAATTTGTCTTCTATTACTTCTTATGATCTTCGTGTACTCTTTGTGTTCATGCACCTGAAAATACATAAGGAGAAGTATCAAAAACTCTTAAATAAAAGTAATCTAAATCAAACAAAATGATAAACAATCAATCCCCAGTAACGGTGCAAAAAATTTGTTGATGGTAAAAACAATCAACTCGTTTTATGCTCAAAAATCGCCAGTGTACAGGTTGTGACTTGTAGCTTAAAAGCAGATATCGATCCTACGTGGATTGATGCCTAGACACCAAGTAATCTAGATCAAATTTGTTTAAGAAACAAAATTGTTTTTAATAAAAATAATTTGGAAAGTTAAATTAAAATTAGAAGATTAACAAGAAAAAATAAACAATACTAATAATGCAGAAAAGTCAGAATTCAGGAATCTAGAAACTAAAGATTACTTTCTTCATATTATATCTCCCTCCTATTTTATTAATTAAATTATGTCTCACACAAGATTTCTAAATGTATTAATCACCCTCTCTCAAAGTATAATTAACTTTCCCTAATCAAATTTAATGGGATCAATTGAATCATCTCTCAACCTATCTAATCGCTCAACTAATTTCACTAGGTATTAAGATATCCTATAGGTGATCAATTGATCTAGCCTAGATCTCTTTTCTAACTAGTTAATTAACTTGATGATTGTAAGTCTATAGGTTGCCAACTCTCACAGTACAATGCTACGCAGATTTATCTTACTCACTCTTGATATTTATTGCAAGATAGAAATAAAATAAACAATCATCAAAGACACTTTCATTCAATTCAACAAAATAGGAGGTTATCATAATAGTTTTTAAAAAATCCGTAAAACTAAATCAACCTAATTTGGTCTCTATAACATCATCAACATTCAAATAAGCCATTTTACAAGAATATAAGTGATCAAAGTGGCAAAAAATTGAATAAAAGGACTCCTTCCTTTCTTTCCCAAAATTTGAATTCCTGATGTTGATGAGTTATTTTCCCCAATCTTAATGATAATCCTTAACTTTAATCCTTCCTCAAGACTCCAAACATGTGTTCTTCAGTCAAGAAAAGCCTTTTCCACAGAGGGTTGTCATCCTTTTCAATCTTAGAGGCTTAATTGTGCTTTTATAGTCCAAAAATCCTAAGTTTAATGAAGCCCTGTATAAGATCTCGAATTATAATTCCAACGATCGTGGGAATTGCCAATAGAAAGACTCCTATTCTCTTCTCCCCTCTGATCTTTAGCTTAATCTCCAAGTTGCTCCATCTTCATTCCTACATAAAAATACTTAATTCTTACCCTAGATTAATACCAAACATAAAAAACAACAACTAAAAGAAAACAAACTAAATGAAATCATAAAAAATCAGTCCTAAACTACAACAATAATCAACAATTATGGAAGAAACATATGCCAATTACATAGAAAAACATAGACTAACGTACACCTATCATAAGCTCCTAAGAACTCCAAAATATAAGCTCTAAGCTATCTCCAATAGTTAAGACTGTTGGTAAATCAAACATTTAGTCACATATTCACTCACTTGCTTCTTCATCCTTGGCTCCTAAATGTTATTTCGGCTTATTACTACCAGGACGTATAACATAAGTTGTTATGTATGCTTTGTCCAAAATTTCCTTTCTCAATCATCTATATCAGGTACACATACTCTATACATCAATCACAAACTATCATTTTCCAATTTAAATTTAAAATTTGAATTCATTTTCGATTTCGCAATAAGATTCAAATATTTTAAATCCTAAGTTTCTAACTTGGGCTTTTCTAAATCTTTCATGTATAACTAATCTTAAATCCAATCTAGCTAATAATACTTCATTTTGCCCTAAATTCAACTTGACATTCTATAGTCTTTGCACTAGATTTGGAAACCTCAAAATCTTAATTTATGATACACTACTATTTAATTTTCTGCTTAATGCATCAGCTATAACACTAGCTTTACCAAGATAATACTTAATTCTACAATTGTAATCTTTCAACATTTCTAGTCATTTCTGTCATCTCACGTTCAGCCTTTTCATACTCGATAATTATCTCAAAATTAAATGATCTGTTTAATTTCAAATTATTTCACCCTACATATAATGTCTCCAAAATTTTCAAAGCAATTACTAGTGCAGTAAGTTCTAAATCATATACTAAATAATTTAAACTCATGAGACCTTAACTATCTCGATGCATGTATAATCATTTTACTAAGCTGCATCAAAATACATCCCATTTCTTGATGTGAAACATCATTATGTATGATATAACCTTCAGAGCCAAATGTAATAGTGGACACAGGTGTTGTAATTAGTTGGTGTTTTCCTTCCTTAAAACTCTTTTTACATTTTTCAGTCCATCAGAATAGCTTATTTTTCTTCAAAAGTTTTGTCAAGGGGATTAGATCAGTAAAAATAATCCATTTAACTCTAGATTTCAGACACATTTCGTGGAGTTTCTCATTTCATTATTACCTCTACTTTCTTTGTGTATACCAATATTCCCTATTCAGATGCTATATAGCCTAACATATTACTTGATCAAGCTAATATTCAGTCTTACTGAACCTGACATGTAATTGTCTATCCCTCATGATATGTAAGATTAACCTCAAGTGTTCAAAATGTTTCTTTCTACTTTTCGAATACACTCAATATATCATCTATGATCATAGTCACTAATTGATCGAAGCAAGGCTAGAATAATTTATTCATTAATGCCATGAATGTTGCCAGGGCATTTGTCAACCTAAACAGGTATCACCAAAACTCAATGTGCCCATAATTAGTTCTCGAAATTCTTAGGTAACTAACTCCTCAGATATGGTAACATTATCTTATGTTTTTCTCTGTCTCTTAATTGACTTCTTTTATCGAATGATTTTTCTCTATTCATTTGATTTCCTTTCTTAACGGCCATTTCTGATCTCTGACCATTCTTACTAGTTTCTTCACACATTTCAATTTATTTGCTACTCTCCATTTTCTAAAAACACAAATTTCAAATCTAACTAGTACCTTCTAACTATACTAATATAGAATACAATATGGACCTAAATTCCTTTAGCAATAGCAATCATGTCATCTCCATTTTAGGAACCCAATAATGTGGTTCGAGTACTTTATAAACAAACAAAACATATGTACTCTCTATAGCATATTCAACTTCTTATGCCTGAGTCCTGTTTCTAACTTATTCTAATATTCACTTCTGATTTGATCAATAATTATTCATTCCTAGAATTGGGGCATTTAACTTACATAATATACTTTGATGAAAGTCTCTATAAAAAAAAAATAATTTCTCTCCTCAATCATTTGTACTCTTTACATACTCTTTATCAGTCAACTATACCCATTATTGTTTTTCAACCATTCTTAACACCTCAAGAAGATCAATTTCAACTATTCATGATATCTCAATAAGATTAACTTCTATTATATCTTACATGATCAGAGTATTCTTTATAATAAAGCTTAGTGAAGCAATAGGCATATTCATTTACTCTTATAGTTTGACATGTATCAACAAGATCATTACATCTTATCTAGAGACGTATTTTTGACAAGTCACTAATTAGTATATTACGCTAATGATACCTTAATCTCAATTGATTTGGATAACATTTCACCTTTTATGATTTCCCACGATCGTGGTGGACCTTTACAATCGTGACAGAACCAAATTATCATGGACACGATTATGGCCATGATTGTGGAGACTACGCCACCATCGTGCCTTGCTTCTTTTCCTTCCTATTTCCTCAAATTCTTCACACATATTAACATCATTTACACTTTCAATATATCCCTAATTTATCGTTATAAACACTTTCATGTGCTAATCTAAGTCATCTTATAATTTTAACTATGGGAACTAAGACTAAAAGGTATTCAATAAGTCATAAATCACTTCTTATATCTTCTCCAAACATATAATACATAAGTGCTTAATAACATCACTTTCATGGAAATCACATTATTAGATATGCACTTAAAATAACAAATCAACTTAACCTTGAGGACTTCCACTTATCTCGTTATTATTTATCTCATCTTACGGTCATCATTTATTTCATCCTACATGTGTATGTTCTCAATCAAATCATAATTATAGATGCATAACCACCATGAACTTCTAATCATAAATACGTTGACATAACCTTATACTAAATCATAAACTCACTTCACATTAATCAAAAAACCCTTTCAATTCTAACTTTAACCTCTCAATGCCACAGTAAATTTTTTTTTCCTTAAACTTGGTTTGTACACTTTAAATCTTATCATTTCTATCTATATCTCTGCTTGTCTTAGTCAATCCACAAAAATATTCTCACATCAATGTCAATCCAAAGATATACAGCCACAGTGTAATATTCATATCCTATTTAATGATATAACCACAATTTCAAACATACAGAATCTTTGTCTATCATGTCAAGCCATATACTATTTCTTATTTCTAGATATCCACAAACCTTAATTTTCTTACATTCTAATAGATCATCATTCTTCTCATTTCTTTTAATAGCTCAAACTCTTAACAAATTTTCATGCATGCAACTTATGTAAATGCAACTCAGACTGAGGATCAGTTGCCACTGCATACTATGACATGCCTAAAATGCATGTACGTTGACACATATTTTGAAATATGCCTATGTAAGATACTAAACCTAGGCTCTGATACCAACTTTGTAGCACTCCACTCTCATAGGACATATTTCCAAACATACCAATGATATTCGAGAACATACACTAGGGTGGCACATAAGGACAATCGGTCAAACTTATTGCAAAATTTTCCAAACAACATTTTTAGAAAGCCAATAATAATTTTCAGCATATTTTATTCATAACATTTCCAGTCACAAGTGTCACAAACAATAAACACATCATCAAAATTCCAATAATCATTTGGGCCTATTAAAATTACAAAATGTGTTTAGTTATAACTGTTACTACAAACTAAATTCGAGTATACATTGTACAGAATTCATATACACATAATCAACAGTTGCAGAAAACAAATCTTAATATAAAAAGACTGTAGATATATGCAGTGCAAATTGATACTAACCTCTAAGCCTGAAAGACAATTTGTCTAATTGAATATCTCCTCTAAGCCTAAAAGGCAACTTTGCAATTTTGGTGAGTTTTGTGAACTCAATGAGCTGACCATCTATAACAGCTCACTCATATGACATAACATAAATAATTCACAAACAATTCACATCATCACATGTTGGATCAAAAAATGAAACATTCATTGATTTGGAAGAAACGGTAGATTTCAAAACTTTTAGAAATCAAAATTTCAGTGGAAGCAATATTCTAAATCAACATGCATAGCCACAAATGATATGATATAAGGAAAAACATTTGCATAATCACAAGATGGAAAATATTACCGACTACTTCGCTATAGCTTTAACTCCTTGCTGTGCTATCCTCTCCTAGGTGATGTATCCTCTTTACCTTATTGTATCCTCTTCTTGATGTTGTATCCCTAACCAATGATATACCAGTTGTTCTTCTTAGACAACTTGGATAACAAGATCCTTTGGTAGGAAAAGAGAAGAAAACTTTCGAGTAGATTTTTCTTAGAAGAAAGTGGCCAAAAATGAGACACTCTCATGCAATTTTCAGCTTATCATGCAAGATAGGAGAGAGAGAGTCAAAACAATTTAAGAACCCTTTCTTACACATTCTCAATTTCGGTTAACCTCAAAGGAAAGAAGAGATTTGCATCAAATGCATCACTTCTCTTTTAATCAACTATAAAGAAGCCACTAAATGAGACTCTTCTCATTTGTCTTTAAGACGGCTATCTGAAAAGACTATTAACCTAAATGTGACAAGTCAATTTCGGTTTTTTATAATGAAATAAGGAAGATGGTCCATCAAATGTATCTCTTTCTACTTTAAGCCAATGAATGTTAATAGGTTACAAGCTATCATTAAAAGACCACCATTAAACCATTTAATGATAAGCTTATTACTCCATTTAATGATGATAAAACATGTTTAAAAACATCTTAAATGTAGCAAACTAATGTTAAATGTGCAGATGCACATTTACCATTTAAAACCAAACTTCCATATCCATTTATCTTTATTAACTTTGTTTGAATTTAATTAATCTAATTTATCAAATTAAACCAAAGCCTAGCCCATTTCTAAATGTTCATTTGGGCTTCTAATTAACCATTAATTAGTTCAAACCCAACATTCAATCATGGGCTTTAAAACCTCCATTTATATTCCTTACTTAGCTTGATAACCTTCCTTGAAGCTAAATGGGGAATCTTATTGGACTTAGATAATTCAAGCTCCAATAAGCCCAAAATTAATTTAATCTCATTATAATTAATTCTGGCTTATGAACTAAATGTCTTTGCACTAAAGACAATTAGTTGAACTCTTGAATTACTAAATATTATGAGAACACATGTTTCAACATGTCCAATTTCAAACTCTAATATGTACCATATTATAGCCATCTGCACAATAAAGGGTAAAATTATCGTTTTGCCTTTATCTTGGTTTTTCCTTCTAGATCTCATGTTTTACTCTATACGATGATTAACACGCAAGATCTCATCTTGGTGTCAAGATTTCATGGGTAGCTAGTCCATCAAACTACTGGTGCCAGTTTAATTACCAATCTCCATAAAACATCTAGAAGTGATAGTATCACTATAAACTCTTTATTTGAGCGAATGTTCCCTGATACATGTTTTAATTAATAATTCGAATGTACAGATACAAGATTAATAATTTATAAAAATCCATTCCAATTATATCATGAATTATAATGAAACACATATGAGTTCACCACTCTTCAAGATTGTGGTCTATAATAAATATATGCTTAAGATGTATGTTTTAGGATTAAAGTAACGGTCAACTTTTATTCTTTATAAACATACTTGATTCTAGATTCATTTAATAGTGCCATTATCGATAGTCAACTACTATCATGATATGAAACTCATCATTCCCTTGAAGTAAACTCTTTTACTTACACGAAGATAAATCGAAACACTACAGTATAAACCATAATCAAGCGACCAATTTGATTATTCAACTATGAATCCATTATCTTAGATTCTTATAATATACATGTTTCCCATACATCTCTATTTATATGTATATTACATACAAAATAATCTCGGTACCTTATGACTAGATATATAATGCTCATAAAGACCAAACTCTTTTGTTTTATTAATAATTAATATTTTCATTACAAAAGTAGCTGGAAGAAAATTAAGTTATAAGTAAATACACTTGCTTTCAAGGGCACTATATTTATATAACTCCAACAATCTCCCACTTGCCCTAAAGCAAGTTTGACATATCCATCATTCCCATCCCTGTTAAGTGACCTTCAAACCTCTTTTGAGAAAGCATCTTCGTTAATAGATCAACAAATTTTTGCTCTGTGGGTATCTTTATAACATTAACTTCGCCACGCTGTATTATCTCCCTTATGAGACAATCCTTTCTCTCAATATGTTTAACAGCTTTATGGTTCCGAGGTTCTTTAGAATTAGCCACTACCCCACTATTATCACAATAAAGTGTAATGACCTTTTTTGCCTCAGAAACCACTTCCAAATCATTTAGGAACTTACAGAGCCAGACTGCTTCTTTTGCTGCTTCCCAAACAACAACATACTCAACCTCCATAGTCAAATCAGCAACATAAGATTGCTTGATACTCCTCCAGACTATGGCTCCACCTCTTAAAATAAATATAGAACCAAAAGTTGATTTCCTCGAATTAGCATCTGATTGGAAATCAGAATCTGAATATCCCATCGGAATAAGATTACTTCTAGAGTAAACAAGCAGTATGTTCTTCGTCCTATGAAGATACCTCAGTATACACTTAGCTGTAGTCTAATGCTCCATTCCTAGATTGGACTGGAATCTACTTACTAGTCCTACTGCATAATAGATATCCATTCTAGCGTAAAGAATAGCATACATTAAACTTCCAACTACCAAAGAATATGGAATGTTATGCAATCGACCTCCTCTTGGGTCTTAGGTGCTTTCTCCTTTGAAAGTTTGATTCCATGTCTAGTAGGTGTGAAACCCCTCTTGGAATCTTGTATGGCAAACTTATTAAGCATGTTCTCAATGTAATTTAGTTGAGACAAGGCTATCAGTTTGTTCTTACGATCCCTTATAAGTTTGATCCCTAGACCATAGGTAGTCTCTCCTAAATCCTTCATTAAAAACTATTCCTTAAGCCATCCTTTAACCATAAATAACATTCCTACATCATTCCAGCAGAATGTCATCAACATATAGAATTAGAAAAATAACCTTTCCTTCTTGTATCCTTTTATAAACACAAGACTATCTAGGATTTGTGTGAAGCCATAGGTTTTGATAGACTTATCAAACCTAATGTTTCAATACCTAGATGCTTGCTTAAGTCCATAAATGGACCTTTGCAATTTGTATACCTTATGTTTATTACCTAGCTTAACAAAACCTTCTAGTTGGGCCATATAAATGGTCTCCTCAAGATCCTAATTAAGAAATGCAGTCTTGAAATCTATTTACCATATTTCATAATTGAAATAGACTGCTATGGCCAAAAGTATTCAGATGGACTTAAGCATGGCAACTGGAGAAAAAGTCTCCTCATAGTCTATACCTCCTTTTTAAGTATAGACCTTAGCTACCAATCTAACATTAAAGGTCTCTACCTTTCTATTTAATCCTCTTTTCCTTTTGTAGATCCATTTACACCCTATGGCTTTTATATCTAGTGGTAGATCCAGAAGGATCCAGATTTCGTTAGCATACATGGAATCTATTTCCAATTCCATCGTCTTAAGCCATTTTTCTTCATCAACATCATTTATAGCTTGTTTATAAGTTATGGGATATGTTTCTTCTTGGTCTAAGAAGGCTATAATGCCTTCTCCTAGACCTAGATACTTATCTGGCTATCTCACAACCCCTCTTACTACGTCTAGGCACAACTTGATGTTTAGGTTTCTCTTTCGATTCAACTCTTAAATCCATTTTGACATCTTGTTCCGGTATATCCAAATCAACTCTTGGTTTGGATGAAATAGCTAACTCTTTGAGTAATACTTCACTTCTTTCTTTGTGATTTCTCACAAACTCTTCCTCTAGGAAGGTTGCATTTGTTCACACAAATACCTTCCTATCCTAAGCACTGTAAAAATAGTTCCCTCGAGTTCCTGTAGGATATACTACAAACAAACATACTCTATCCTTGGTTCCATCTTTATGGACTCAGGCCTTAGAAAATTGGTTGGGTAGCCCCAAGTCTTTAAGTGCCGCAATGAAGGCACTCGGACAGCCCACAACTCCCTAGGTATTTTAGGCATCGATTTGGATTGAGCAAAATTAAGAAGATATGTTGCCATTTGTATGGCATATCCTCAAAACAATTTTGGAAGGCTATGTAGGACATCATTGATCTTACCATTTCTAATAGTCCTATTTCTCCTCTCAGCTACACCATTTTGTTGAGGTGTTCGAGGAGCTGACAAATTGGAAACAATTCCATTGTCAATTAAATATTGCTGCAACTATCTGGATAAGTACTAACCACCTTGATCTGATTAAAGTTGTTTTAGTGGCTTGCCTAGTTGCTTCTCAGCTTTGGTTTTGAATTCTTTGAACTTTTCAAAGGATTCACTCTTTTTATGCATCAAATACAAATAGCCATGTCTTGAGTAATCATCTATAAAGGTTATGAAGTATTCATAGCCTCCTTTAGCTTGTACATTCATGGGCCCACACACATCAGTATGTATCAAGTCCAACGTGGATTCAGATCTATTTCTTTTAGAAGGAAATGAGGCCTTAGTCATTTTTCCTTAAATAAAAGATTCACAGGTGGGTAATAGATAATTATCCAAGCCTATAAGGATCCCATCCTTTACTAACCTGTCAAGTCTTTTTTAATTGATATGACCCATTCTTAAGTGCCACAAGCATTTTGAATTAATGCTAGAGACATTGGATTTTCTTGGTTTTATTAACTCTGTGGTGTTTAGTGAGCCTATCATAGGTTCTATAAAGAACAATCCCTGTTTAATTATCGCATTACAAATAAAATCCTTATTCTCATATATTGAAACAACCAGATTTATTAGAAAAAAATAGAAATCCCGTTCTTTAAATCATTGGTATGTAATAAACATCCTCCAAATATAACCTATAACCACTACGAAAATCCAAGATAACAACTCCCACTGATTTTGCTAAAACGTAGGATCCATCTATTATCTTAACTTGAAACTGGCCTTTAGGTAGTCTTTTCTTTGTTGGAACCCCTACAAAGAATTCCAATCATGGTTAGTGACTTATGAATCTAATATCCAAGAATCAGATAAATCTTCCATATTTCTAGTTCTTAACAAACTTAGGAAACCCATACCTTATTTGCTTTTGAGGGACTCAAGGTAGATTGCACAGTTTCTTTTCTAGTGGCCCAATTTACCATAGTGGAAACACTCTCCCTTGGTGTCTGCTTTGACCTTCTTTTTCATGGGTTGGGACTGGACCTCTGTTTAGGCCTTCTTTTTTAATGGACCCTTCTTTTTTTGCTTATCCTTACCCTTAGGCTTGAAAGAAGATGCTACATTAGCTTCTGGCCTATGAGCTTTGACATTCAATATCTCTTACGTCCTTTAGAGGCTATTCATCAACTCACTCAAGGTGCAATCCTTGCTATTAAGCTCATAGTCCAACTTAAGCTGTTGAAAGAGTTTAAGCTATTGATGATCATAATCATCTACGTGTCCGCATCCATATCCACCCCAAGCATCTCAGCCTCAGTGACCGCAGAGATTACCTTAAGCATGTAATCCTACACTAGTTCACCAGGTTTTTGTCTGAGATTACAAAAAGTTTGGATAGCTTTCACTCTTTCATACCTGATCCTCACACCAAATAATTTATGTAGGTGATGAACCATTGCATTAGCAGTTTTCATACAAGCAATTTGCTTTTGCAGCATGCCACTGACAAAAGCTAGAATATAACACTTATTAGTCTTATTGGCATTCTGCCAACACTCATATTGTTGGACTTTCTTAGGAGTTGAATCTCCACCTAGAGGTGTAGGCTCATTTTTAGTTAATACCCATGAAATACATTCATGTTGAAGAACAATGTCAAGGTTACTTCTCCATTCATTAAAATTCACTCCATTTTATAATTTTTTATTTGTCAAGAGCAAAGTGAGTGCATTCATATTATGGTTGATTATGTCTGAAATTATAAATTATTAAAACATGAGCATCCTAGTCAACATAATTGGAACTTTGTATAAAATCATGATGCACGTATGCATGATGATAGATTTAACAAAACTTTTAAAAATTAAAACTTTATACGACAGTTATTATTCTTATCTGTAACAAACTAAGTGACAATGAGCCATCTTATCTATTAAAAGAAAAACTGAGACCCTCCCACTAAAAAAGCTACCAAGCATCTTCATGCTTAACTTTTAAAGAAACATCATAATTTAGTCCATACTTTTGCCAACAGAGCTACGGTGAGCCGGTTATTGACAAAATATGTTGAGTATGTAACCATTTGATTCATCCACTAAAGGTACTTGCAAACCATGCCTTAGTAGGAGGTTGTCATTTGCTACAATTAATTGACTTATCCTTAAGGAGACCTAAACCACGCAAGATCTAGGATTCATGACCTCCAGTGGGGAATAACACTTCACCAAATGCAAATGGGCCATCATTTAGAGACCGTAAACTCTCACATGAGCATCCTCTCCCACTCAATCTTTTTAGGCTTTAAGTTTTAAAAACCATCTTGTCTAAATGCAATTTATTATCCATCCTATATTGTTTCATTATATATCTTATATATAATGAATGCATGGCAAAGCCTAGGGTTGGCAATTTTCTAAATGACATACAATCACATATTATTTGCATTCATTTATACATTTATCACTTAAACTAATAAGCCACATTTGATTGTCCATCTTAGAAACATAAAAATAATTAGAAGTCTTTAAGACCCAAAATATTTTTCTTGGACTTCGATCTTTTGCTTCGAACTCTTTGCTCACATAACCCAGCCCATTTGGTAAAAAGTGTGTAATTGTTTTTCTTTTTCAACAAAATTTTGATTTTCATAAAAATGAATCTGCCACTTTGAAAACAAATTTTCTTGTAACACCCCATTCGCAACTGACATATACACGTGTGTCCATCAGATACACGTGTACATGCCTGTTAGAAATAACATGTTAACTAACTCACCTTCACTGTATATAACATGGCATCATACACTAAACCATCAATCACATGTTTTAAAAACCCAAAATGTTATCACATTATATCAAACCATGATTTACATTGTTTCATATAGAACAATATCATCCATGTTTATACAACAATGTCTTATGAACATAAACAACTCAGTACACACTACATACTATAAACCTAAAAGAAAATAACTATGTCCTCAATCCCAGCTGAACGAACTACACAAAATATGCTTCTACCAAGTCTTAGAAACTAGGTTGTCTCACTCTTAAACCTGAAAAGCAACGGTGCAATTTTAATGAGTTTTGCGAACTCAACAAAGTAACCATCCTCGATGGTTCACTTATATCATAAAACAAGATCAATTAGAATAGGTAATCACACAATTCAAAGCCGCTTGACAAGTATCAAATAGAATCATAGATAAATAATTTCTCAGTTAAACAATTCAATCATATAACGACATTCACACAGCTTTGCAAATCATTCTATAAATTCAAATTATATGCAGATGCGATATGTATGAGACTCATACTCATTTTCATATTATTGTGACTGTGTGCTTTTACAGTATCCCGAATTATCGGGCTCAGTCAGTCTGTCAATGACTCATTGATCACAGTGAGCCATAGGCTCGAACCACATATGCGGGAGCTTAAAGCTCTTATCAGTAACAGTATCA
>JAOSBN010000006.1:8716284-8737701 GCA_027563595.1 Erythroxylum suave | reverse complement strand
ATATGAAAAGTTAATAAGTTAACAAGTTAAAAGTTATTGTTAAAATTATGAACTACATTAATTACAAATTTTTAATTAACGTAAATTATTTATTAATTATTTTAATAAATAATTAAAAAAATTTGTGGTGGGTGGGCCACGGGTCGGGCGGGTCGGACCGGCCCACAATCGGCCCGTCTAATATTTCACGGGCTACGGGTCGACCCGCAGGCCAAGGGTGCCCATCCACCCTTGGCCCGCGGGCCGGCCCATGACTCGTCCATCTCGGCCCGTCGGGCCACGAGCATACATCCTTGGTCCGTGGCCCGGCCCATGGGTCGGGCGGGCCAGCCGGGCCGGTTTGCCATCCCTATATAAATTGTAGCATCTTCAAATGATTTCATTTTACTCCAAAATTACATATTTTTCCTCCTTCACAAAGCATGGGAGAGGTAAATTTGAAGGTAAGACTATACTAAGATTGAAACTCAATATTGGGGTCTGTCAAATAAGAAAGACCAAAAAAGTTGTAAAATATTTGATTAAAAATCCAACCAATCTTAAACAAATATGATTTAAAACTTAAAACATGTCCTTTGATTATAAGATATAAGAAGTGAAGTCATCAAAATATGCTATAACTTCTAAAGGATATATGTAACAATTTTTTTAATAGCATTTTAGCTTTTAAAGTATAATAGCCTATAAATGGAAGAACATTTCAACTTTTGTCAATTCTTTGAACGATTTTAACCATTTAAAATGTATAAAGAAATGCAATTTAGGGTCTGCATATTTTGTTTTTTTGTATGAAACCACTAAAAACTTTCTTCTTAGAGTGTACAAGTATTTACTTTCTCTTAGTGGCATGGTAATTCATTTTCTTGTGTTTTAAGGATTCCCTAACTTTTGTAGGAAAAAAAAAGATTAGTTTATTTAGATATTTAAAGGGTAGGAAGTCAAGTTAGGAGGATTTAGTGGGAGTTTTCAGGTTAAGATGGGGTCAAGTGGGAGTTTTCAAGTTGGAATTTACATTACTTAAATTTAATTAGTTTACATGGACCAAATTTGTTACAAGGGAATTTGTGCTAGTATTTTTTATAAAGATTTTCTTAAAAAATTAAGTATAAGGAATGTTTTTTGAAACTTCTAAATATTGGAGAATTTTTAAAAAGTCTTTGGGAAGGATATCGTTTTTTATCCCTAATGTTTTTAAAATAAAAATTTAAGAGGAGGTATTTGTCTCATTAACAATAGACGATTTTGACGAGAGATTTTTCATAAGCCCAAAACAAAATTCGACTTTCTGAAATCATATATGTATTTGATAAATGAGTCTATCCAGGAGACGAAACACAGTACCTCAGCGTCAGCGAAATAAAAGAGATGGGGTTTTGTTGTGGCAAAACCCTGCAGACCCTGAAACTAGCTACTGCTCCCTCATCTTCTTCTCGGTCGCGCTTCATTTTCAAATCGCTTTCCACTACCTTTGTCCCTATTTCATTTTCCCTCCACAGATACTCTCCACCATGTCAACGTCTGCCTCCAGCATTCTCTACGACTGCTGCTGCTGTTCAAGTGGCTCCAGTGACGGACAGCAGAGGTGTTGAATTTTATCGCTTTCCTTTTCTTCTTAATCTTTAATTTTGTTCTGAGTTTCATTGAGTTGAGCTTAAAATATTAGTGGTGAAGGCGCAATGGAAAGCATCAATAGATTTCAAGTGGATAAGAAATAATAAAGATGCTGTTGCTCTCAACATCAAGAATCGCAACTCCGCTGCTAATTTGGATCTTGTGCTTCGCCTCTATGACCAAATGTTGTCCCTCCAAAAGGTCCATCCTTTTCGGGAAAAAAATAAAAATAAAAGAAGGAACTGATTTGCTTCGCATTTCATCTAATTTCAGATTCCCGTATATCAGGAAGTTGAGCGGCTTAGGGAAGAAAGGAATGCGGTTGCCAATAAGATGAAAGGAAAATTAGAGCCCTCAGAGCGTCAAAAACTCGTTGAGGAAGGTATTACTGGAAGATTTAATCTTGTTTTTCTTCTTATTTATCTCCTAATAGCTCAAATTTTGTATCTTTGTTCTGTATTCAGGAAAGAATCTGAAGGAAGGACTCCTGACTTTGGAAGAAGACCTGCTCAAAGTCACTGATGAACTTCAGCAGGAAGCGCAATGCATTCCTAACATGACACATCCAGATGTTCCCATCGGGGATGAAGATTGTTCAACAGTCAGAAAATTGGTAACACCACCGATCACTTCTCGCTGTGTGTTCTGGGCATGCAGATGTGGTTGTGGTTGTTGAAAGAATTATGCAATGCAGTTAAACTTTTATGTTCTGTTGTAGGTGGGTACTCCACGTGAGTTCAGTTTTCCTGTGAAGGACCATCTTCAAATTGGCAAAGAGTTGGACCTCTTTGATTTTGATTCAGCTGCCGAGGTATTATTTCTATCTGATTTAAGGTGCTACTGCATCTATTGGATCCATGGTACCAAAGCATTTAATGTAGGTTACTTATAGACTAAAGCTACAGTTTTGGTAACAAGTTTGATTATATAGTGACCTAGATGGCTTCTTATTGACTTTTTTGGTCACTTATGTTCATGCAAAGCAAAAGCCATCTTTTCAGGATTCACTAGTTCTCAATTAGGACAGCACCTTGTTGTTGACTCTAACATACATCATCTGTGCTTTGTCTGGTTCAGCAGAAAAGAAAAACAAACACATGCCTCATCATTGTCCCTTTTGAATACATTCATGGTGTCATTATTTTCGATATGTGTATGTAATTGTTCATTAGAGCTCTATTATTCCATTGCTTTGATCAGCCCCTGGAATCTTTAGTTTTGGTTTTTGCATAAGAAGATTGGCTTCTGATCAGTATGCACATTACTTTTTCTGGCTGAGCAGGTCAGTGGGTCGAAATTCTATTATCTCAAAAATGAAGCAGTTATGCTAGAAATGGCCCTTATCAACTGGACTCTGTCAGAAGTCATGAAAAGGGGCTTCACACCTTTGACAACCCCAGAGATTGTAAGATCCTCAGTTGTTGAAAAATGTGGCTTCCAACCTCGAGGAGATAATACACAGGTTGGTTCCCTGGCTCATTATTTTATGGAATTTGTAATTGATTCTAACTTCATTTGCAATAATTATGTAACTCAACATCACAACTGTGAAGCTGAGAAACTTTGCACCGTATGGTGGGCACACATGGACCAAATTTATGCTTGGGATTGCAAATATTTGGTTGTTTGGTTGCATCCTTTATGAAAATTGCTTCAGAGCCCAGGTTACCAGCAAGCAAAGGGCACATCCTTCGAAAGATTGTGTTATTCCTTTTTGTTGTATATTACAGAACTCTGGTCTTTTCTTTTTGGTACAAATAGGAGCCTAATGGGCTAATGTTCAACCGAAAATAGGGATTAGCCTCTCTTTCTCCTTGTTGCACCCTATCTTGAGCCCACTATAAAGCGTTGGTCTTTGAATTCATTGTTACATGCTTAGTTCCTTCAGATGTGCATTCATTGTTACATACTTAGTTGCTTCAGATGATTAACAGGTTTACTCCATCGAGTATAGCGACCAATGCCTCATAGGCACGGCTGAGATTCCCGTGGGTGGAATGCATATGGATAGCATCCTTGTTGAGTCACAACTACCTTTGAAATATGTCGCCTTTTCCCATTGCTTCCGTACAGAGGCAGGTGCTGCAGGCACTGCAACCAGGTAATATCTGGCTAATGTTGGTATATTTTAAGTTTTTGTAATTTTGCCCAAAGGGCCTCCTGTGAATTATCTGTGTCCAGCATTATTGTTTGGGAATATCCACTAGCATGACTGAGGTCCTATTCCGGATTTCCTTCCCACAAATGACAAACCATGATACGGTCTTTAGTTAATAGAGGCCAAAGTCGCATTGGGTACAATTCCATGTTTATGAGTGTTAGTGCTCTTGGCTATACAGGATTTCTACACTGGATCTATCTGCAGTGAACTTCAGTACTAAACAATTCTATAAAAACTTGAAATCTTCTTTCAAAGAATTCAGAAAGAAGTTTATATTCTGTAACTTCTGTGCATTGTTTTTACAAGAGTTTCCTCTGATATGTATTCTGTTCGTATCATAAAGGAAATAATAACTGCTCCTGCTGGTGATGAAACTAACCGAAACTTATCTTTAGTAACAACTTCAAAATAACTGCTAATAAGTACATGCTTACTAGATACGGTGTTATTTGAGAATTATTGATAAAAAAGTACTTCTGTGCATGTATTTATGGTCAAGATATATGTTAGAATCTAACTTTTACCATTATCATCTGAGACTTATGGCACATAAAGCTCATATGTTTACTCACTCATGTGAGCTTTTTACTTGTTTGAATATTAGCTTTTTCCTTATGTATTTGGTTTTTGTTTTCCGTCAATGTATCCAAATATTGTGTTAGAAATGCTTGGATAAACAATGAAGATGTTGCCATTTGGAACAGGGGTCTGTATCGTGTCCACCAATTCAGCAAGGTGGAGATGTTCATATTTTGTCAACCAGAGGAGAGTGAGTTCTACCTCGAGGAGCTCATCAAGATTGAAGAAGACCTCTTCTCATCACTTGGTTTACATTACAAGTTGGTGGTTCTGTAATTCTTGGGTGATTGTTTGATTCTAATTATGTTTCCATTCACTTGTTTTAATCTTCATATTCCCTACAGAACTTTGGATATGGCCTCTGTGGATTTAGGTGCACCTGCTTACCGCAAGTTTGATGTGGAGGCATGGATGCCTGGTTTGGGACGGTATGGCGAGGTATTAACTTATGTCAGTTTCCATTAAAAAAGACACCTTTAAATTTGTTCCACTTACTTTGTGAAACTCGTTTTGTCATTGTCTATAGACATCCCTTTTATTTGGTTTGTAATTCCTCCTTTTAACTCAGAATCTTTATGGTTGTTTGTGTTTTGGCATGATGATGTCCTACGGGACAGATATCAAGTGCATCAAATTGTACTGATTACCAGAGTCGCAGATTAGGAATCCGCTATCGCCCATCAACACCCACTGCAACGAATCCTAAAAAGGGAAAAGGCAACCTTGCTCCACCGGTTTTTGTCCACACCCTAAATGCAACAGCTTGTGCTATTCCTCGTATGATAGTCTGCCTGTTGGAAAACTACCAGCAGGAAGATGGCAGTGTCGTTATCCCTCAGCCATTGAGACCATTCATGGGTGGGCTGGGGTCTATAGTTCCTAAATCCGCAAGGGGATAATTTAGATCACTTTAGTTGGCTTTGTGCTGGGAATCATTAATGGACGGCACATTTGGATGATTTCGCTTGTTTACACATTTCGCCACTTATCAGCAGTGGGAGGATTTACGTCCGTTATTAGTCGGGTGGACTTTCTTGGTACCAAGAGACAAGGAAATACAAGGTCTTTTTTGTTGCAGAGAAGCGCACTGCCTTCTGGTAACAACGTTGAGGAATAGTAATTGCCCGGGAGAAACGTCAGGAGAATCCAAGCATTTTTCTTGACATTTGGATAATACCCTTGGCAGATGTATATGGCTGTTGTTAGGTGGCTTAGACTGAAGATGACATCAACACTCGAGGTTAAATAAATTGCTTATAGTCTTGTGTATGCTACTTTGTTTAACACGTATATGAATTGTTTATGCCCCTTAAAGACACTAAACTAGACTAGAGAACTTCGATTTGCTAGGGGCCATGGACAGTCATCTCATATTTGACAATATGCAAATAAAGAAAAATTTAACTATTGCCACAGTTGTTGGAATTAGGGACACAGGGATGAACTCTGGTTAGTGTAGAGTAATTAATACTATCTCCAATGATCTAACGCAATACTTGAGGGTAATTTACATTTCAAAAACAAAATTACCTTAAGGCAACTGTTGTTTACATAGTCTAACGCAGCATAACTATGCCAAAAAAATGCAAAACGAAGATTGCTTGTCCTTGAATGCCCATTGCTTCCTCTATAATTTCAGTTTGGTAACATCAATTCTTCGCACGGGATAGGTATACGCTTCATAATTGATTTGTTGGCCCAGGGAACTTAATTTAGTGACCGTAGTTATCAGGTCAACCTGAAATGGAACCATTTGCAGACAAAGAATAAGAAAAAAATATAACCAATTCATCAAAAGCTAATAATAGGACACGAATGCTTCTACAGATTGGGTGATCTGTCCACCCTCTCAGCAATTATTGCACAGACCTCATAATCTGTCTGTGACACCGTCTCCCGACTCCGTTGGTACTTGACAACCCATGGTGCAACATCCGGGTCAGTAGCCAGTAAAGCCTCAGTAGCTGCTTGATCAGGACCCAAAAATGCAGACATTACAGCTAACTGGCAAACCATGAAATGCAAGAATAGAGCAAGATCAGTTGCGGTAATGCATCTCTTTCCACTGTTGGTACAAGATCTCTGCAGCGTAGGCAACATGTGCTTTCTTTCTATTGAAACAACTCAGAACATACCTGTCGGGGACCAAAACCAACTGCTAAAAATTTGTCTTTCATTTGCTTTACAGTTGCTTTCTCCCACAGGGGGACCCTCCCCTCTGGATCTGGCTCTTGGGCATCAGTCCTCCCGAATTGCTTATCAAACAAACCCCACTGCAGATGAATCAAAGATTCATGTTATATGTTGGCAACTCTTTCTGTTACACCAACCAAATTTCGTCCATTAGTCTTTACGTATGGTGCAACAATTTCTAGCATAGTCTACAGGATGCAGTTTCTATACGTAAAGCTGCAATTTATACAACTGCACTATAACCCAATCAAATGAAAAAAATAAAAAAATACCTGTCCATTTGAACCGTAAGCAGTGTACAGTAAGGTTCCCTTCTCTTCATTACCACCACATTTGCGAATGGCAGAAGCAAGAAATGTAGCCTTGATGGCACTTTGTGCTGAAAAGAATAAGAAAAATCAAGGAACTCACTCGCTTCATTTTGTCTTGATGCAATTGCCTCATATGACAACGTTGTAACTAGGAACACGAAACAAACTTGAGAATATAACCTGCATATTGGATAAGATCTGCATAGGAGATGGGTCCACCCTTGGAATATGAATCTATCTCTTTCTTTGCATCCTCCAACAAATTCATTGCTGCAGAGAGTTCCTTATTTTCAGGTCGGCTTATCTCTGAGCTTCATGCAATCAAGAAGGAACCAAAAATGTGAAAAGAAGCACTTAAAGTTGCTGATATACTAAACCAACTTCCTTTATAGTATAAACGTAAAAGGGACCAACTTAGAACTTGTTAAAAAGAGAAAAACTATAAATTTGATACATAATTAAACATCTGATTCCTTGTATGTAATGAATACCTGAATCTTATGGATCCATTTGGACCACCAGATTTTGTAGCCTGCAAACTTAATCAAAGGAGGTAACTGAATTAGGTTCTCCTTTCAACTTTGTTTTTCTTTTTCACTGAAATGAGAGGTAAATGTTTTGTCTGACCTTATCATAAGTCATAGCATCGTTAAGTGCCAATTGAAGTATAGATGGGATGAGTTCAGGTTTCCCCTGAGATTTATGTATAAAGAGCGAAATTTAAAGCACAAGGCAAGGATGATGAGATAAATCAAGACTTGCAGACAGGATCTTATCGCTTACCTTAATCGCTGTGGAAAAGGTCTTCCTGATATTTGCTGCAGGAAAGAAAAGGAAATTGGGCAGAACTCCAGCTGGTCTTATAACATGGAAAGCTAATCTTTGAAGCACTTACATTGAAATTCAGAGCGTTGTCTACGTTGGACGATATCAGCGGCATTAGCCATTTCGACAAAGGATCCTGAGCTTGATATAATTCCCTAGGGTCAAATCACAACTGGCAAAAACTCATCATCAAATCATTCCAAATTGGATTTCTGAGTTTTCTGAAGAAAATTTTTACATGGTCATAAGGGTTTCTACATCAACCTGCTTGATCAAGCAATTACATGAGTTAAGATGAAAGAGTATAAAAGAAAAAGATACATATATGGCTCACATTGTATACAAATTTCTTGCAAAGTTGTGTTTATGCCCTCAAGTTTGCCAACGATGTGGATATAACTAATTGATTTTTCAGTAATAAAAAAAATGTCTCTTACCACACCGATGGAGGCACTTAAGAAGCATTTCAAAACATCTCTACGCCGGACTCCGGTTCCGCTAGAGAGATCAGTTTCAATCTTACTGCACCTTATAGCACCCTATTCTCATTCATAGAAGGACAAGCAGAAGTATTTATATAAAACTTGTACCAGAAAACTTGCCCACATTTCTATAACGCAGAAGGTTGAGGGAACCAAACTCACAGTCTGGGATTGGGTGGGGCATCGCGTGGTAGCTCCAAGAGATGGGAATTGAACGAGAGAAGGCATTGTGGACAAGAAAGAAACTCCCATGTTGTTCTTCAACTACTGCTCCCCGTCACGAAAACAGTAATGCAGAGGAGCTTGGAGTTAGCAGGAGTTACGAGCAAAAGAGAGGATATGTTTTGAGTCTATGGTGGTGGAGAGCGCATGTTTGTCACTGAGATTTGTGTTATCTTTTCCTGATCCTCTAGTTTATTCCAATTGGGCCATCCATCCACTGATCTGGTTGGTTCTTTTCTATTCTAAGTCCAGCTCATTATCAGGTTTCACAGTACGTTAATTGGGAACATCCACTGTAAGAGTTTCATTCCCAATCCAGTTGCAGGTTTGATTTCTAAATGCATCCTGTTTACAAATCTGTAAAATCCAAAATCCGCCCATGTCGCTATCCATGAAATGCTCTCACCAATGACCGCTTGCTGGTTGCCAATAGGATCGAAGATGATAACAATGGGCATAACTTCTACATTCTAGGAGTAAACTTTCATGGGTGAAGCTGATAGCCTCAGACCCATTCAATTTCAGGATACTTCTACATTCTAGGAGTAAACTTTCATGGGTGAAGCTGATAGCCTCAGACCCATTCAATTTCAGGATTAGCCCATCAAGTCGTTCAGGTTTAGTTCACTTTGCTCACGTCTGGTTCAACATTTCACAAGTTACCTACTACAGACATATGGCCAAAGGCTTCACGTTAACAACCAAACCTTCTCTTTCGCAACTATAGAAATCATAGAGGGAGAGGGACGAGCAACATTATTGAAATAGAACACAGAATTTGTGAAAAATAGAAATAACAATGATTCCGTCACTTTATGAGCCTTGAATGACTATGAATCATATACATGCTCCTTTCTCCCAAAAAAAAGAAAAAAACATGTATATTGTAAAGTTTTAAAGTGTATAGCCAATGAATGAATCGCTTATCCCCCACCCCAGTCTGTAAGGCTCTGCTTTCAGATTCGGTTGTCCTATTATCTCTTCTGCACCTAATCATATTGTCCCTTTTCTCGGTATTACTGTATAGGTAGCTAAATACATATATACATACGCTCCGTGTCGCTTATTCCAGCCAAGTCACAGCCAGCTAGCAGCACCTTCATTGAACTATGATTCATAGATTAGCTGCGATTGATGCCGGCCCAGGGATTTTTTTGATGAAGAAACTTGCACTTACAGCCATCAAAGCCTACTTGATTACCAGAGAAGTGTTCACATTCATTGATGGTCTCTGACATAAACAATCGGGCAAAGGATTTACATAAAATGCTTCCTCTGACCGAAATCTATCCATGCCCTTTGTTCCTGTGATAGGACCCTTTCTCTTCCTTGGAGCACCTTGTCTGAGCAACCAGAGGCAACGGAGGCAATGAAAAATTTGCACTTAGCTTAATATTTACAGAATTTTACATGTTGACTGATTAAAGAAATGGATTCCTTTCTATATCATACTCTAAATTGATTAAGGTATCTGTATCATTTGATCAATTACCAATTACGTACAAAAATACAAGGCTTGAGAATTTTCGGAATCACATACCTCTTTTTGTGGAGTTCTGTGATCAGATAACATAACTTTTTCCCTTCTCTCAATTTTCCACGGTCAACCTTATCGAACAAACGAACAAGTTCTTTCCTATTGACAATTGGAGATGGTCAAAAAACAACTACAATTCACAGCAGCTGATCGATACAAGTAACAGGAAGGGGCAATTACCGGTCTGGAGAAATTGTTTTCCTATGTCCCAGAAACCTACGATGACCTTCAACTGCTCTTGCCATGTTCCCAGAGTATGACGGAATGAACACATCACTTTCAATTGACACAATATAGTCAAGAGCAGCCATTTGAGATGCATGATCAGCAAATGGTTCAAGCTCCTCAACAGAGGCCAACTTTTCCTGAATAAAATAATATATCAACACTGAATGGCCAGTGAGTCACACAATTTTTTTATTGCTTTCACCTGATGTCTCATAATATCAACAATTGGATACACAAATGTATCACCCCTATTGTTTCTTTACGTGGCTTTTTCCTGTGTTAAAAGTGCAAGAGAGAGAGATTTGAATTTATCCTATATCAGACTAAAATGGATTTGAATCAAAGATTACCATTTACCACTCAATTTGAGGATTCTTATAGCTTTGATGATGAAATGAGAAAGTAACTAAGTATAATTTAACATGAACAAGGCATTTTTAAACTAAGGGAAACTGAATTCTTTCAGATGACAGCTTTTTGTAGTTGGTATTACAATCTATGGAAGACACATTCTTTTCTTTTTGACAAAAGCCAAACTCCAATAGCAGTAAACAAAAAGGGAAATGCACAACCATCCATAAGACTAATTCATCACAAATACAAACCTTGCTCATCAAAATGGGATAGCGGGATCTTAGATCAGCCATGTGAGTATCACCTCCATATATCTCTCCAGAAGCAATGTATATGGGTGTGTTTGATGGATATCCGAGAGCAGTGAGAAACATTGCAACCTCTTTGGGTGTCAATGGGCAATAACCCTTAGACCTCTGCTCCCTGGCATCAATCTCCTTCACTTTCCAATGCACAGTTTCTTCTCTGCAAGTAGCAGATTAATCACCAATTTAGAGTATAGTACATTTTATTGATTTCTAAGGAACTTACAGCACAAATATCAGTACCTTATTGTCTTCAATTCATCCGCTTCAACAGGGGATAAACCATACGTGCATCCGCTAAAAGCTAGCATATCCTTCTCGTATCTTAAATGTAGAGCAATATACGGGCCATAGGACCTCATTCGATCTACCAACAACTATAAGGTGAATGTGAAAGAATTCTTAATGATAATCATCAAGAATGTTGCAAGAGAAACATACACTGCATTAATCATGAAGAGAAAAATATGTACTCATTTACTTTTCCCATTGCTTCAATTCTAGGTGCAAAGCGTAGGGCTTCATAACATGCACGGCATCGCAGTTTCTGAATGTCTGGAGGAAGATTGTTATTTGCTAGGCGAGAATCAGACTTGGCTGCTCGAATAACCTATTGATTAATTGCAATGACAAAACACTTTTAGACCAAGAAAGCAAAACAGGCTGAACTGTTTCAACAGATATACCAGGTAGTCTTCCCACAGGCTTGCTATCTCATCCTGGTAGTAGTCCAAACCAGACCAGCTTCTAAAATGCTTAACTAGTTTGGCAGAACCAACTATGTCCTTTGGAAGCTTTTTCATAATCTTCACATCATTAGCTAGAGCATTGATAAAATGATCTTGGTCAAAAACATCCGAGAAATTGCTGCAGAATAAGTGGACAACAAAGTTATGAACTCGTGAAGATGGCAAGATATAGTGTAATAAAATAATTTTTGAAGAGTCATCAATACCTGGAATCTTGCCAAAATGACCGTTTATCCAACTCTGGGATTATAAGAGTAGCATTTATGATCCGCGCAACAGCCACCATGTCACATATCTGCATAACAGATTGACAATATCTTGAGACTATAAAAACAAAAAGATACGAAACTAATTTAAAATTAATAACTAGTCAAGATAATAGTACATATTAATAAAGATCAATTATTATCTTGAATATGAAAACAATGTCATGAAACTGAGAACTGCATTTAGGAGAGACGTTGAAGAACAAGAACCGATGCCTATGGAACATGAAAAGAACAAAGATTTAAACAAAATCTGGGCACAGGAAGAAATCATAAATTTTTTCAAGCTGATTATAAAGTATGTAACAATGCGAATGCTTGAAGAATTCCACAGAGCGGATATGAAAATGGAAGTTCCAAAAACTGCTTGAAACACGTAATTAGAAAAGGTACATATAGAAAAAAAAGCAAAGTAGAAAGAATTAGGAGGCAAGCAGAAATGAATTATATCTTTTTTCTAAGAAGATAACATAACAGAAAGCTTCAACATTCATGTGGTTGATGGAACCATAACTACCAGGAAAAGCAATAAAAGTATTTGTTAAAACAAGAAAGGGTAGATGCTGACCCCAGCTCGCATCTGGTTAAGCCCACCATTTGCATGAACTAGAAGGTAACCTCTCGACTTTGCAGGAGCTGCATGCCCACCAGAAAAAGAATTGTTAAATCACATACACACTGATTTATCAGGAGCAACACAAGATCATATTTCAAAGCAAAAAACTTACGAGTATATTCACGACTAGGAAGCGAACAGGGGACATAGCCGCGATTATGTGGATTCTTCCATAGCAAAGCGATGCCGGAATACCCAGTCGCACCACCAAACTGTCAAATCTAAAGGAGTGAAAACATGAAAGATGCATGACTGTTTTGTCTTAGTACATACATCCATACTACACCCACGAGCCTCTAGCCAATCAAACATGTACACACGCACACTCAAACGAAAGATCGCCGCTAGTACATACACATAGTGATTAACATTATCTGTCATTGCTTCCTTTAAAATGAAAGACCTGTTCTATATAAAATGAACTGATGGGTTGTAGGAATAAATAAGACCTTGTGAGAGGGAAGCGGCCCTTTGGACCGGTGAGGCGGGGTGAGCTCGCTCCTCAAGCTTTGCCCTTCCTCAGCTCTTAAGCTCTGTTATTCCAATTCAATTTCATCATAATTAGGCAAAAAAAAATCCATTTTGTTAAACAAGAAAAATGGAATGCCTTTCTCATGAAAAATCGTAATCAGGCAAAAACAAATCCATTTTGTTAAACAAGAAAAATGGATTCCTTTTCTAATGGACCATTTTACCAACTCCGAATAGTCTCTGACACTGTATCAATCAAAAATTCAAAAACTGGAATTTAAAAAAAAAAATAGAGAGAGATAAAAATATGCTTAAAGATCAGAGAGAAAAATTAAACAAAAATTTCAGGAGGTAAAGTGAATCAT
Source organism: Erythroxylum suave (assembly GCA_027563595.1). NCBI lineage: Eukaryota > Viridiplantae > Streptophyta > Magnoliopsida > Malpighiales > Erythroxylaceae > Erythroxylum > Erythroxylum suave. Next base: position 8,724,426 of record JAOSBN010000006.1, on the reverse strand, counting down.
CAAGCGGCAGCAGAAAGAAGGTTCCAGAGGAAAGTGAACAACGATACACCTAACAGAGATAATGGAAACATACAGTGGCAGTAGGGAGCGTATGAGGATCAAGAAAGTTGGGGACTCTGGACGAAGGGAAGACGTGGAGGTGAACCGACATGAGTGCCACCATGGCTATTGAGCACACGGCGCACGTTATCATCTTCCTCAGCACCACCACCGCTCTACGCCGCCGTTTCTGCATCTCCACAAAACCGAAACAAAGAACACACTTTCCTCTCGCTCTGTCTTAATGCCTTCCAAGTATATGGTGATTAGAAACCGAGTGAATAAGCGAACAAAGAATGGGACATATCCAAAGAGCAGAGAAAATCACACTTGTATACTAAGCAATGTATCTGTCGTCTCTGAGTGGGGTTGTTCGTTGTGCCCTTTTAATGGAGAAAGAAGGAGGCTGAATCGGGTCGGTTTCTATTCTCGGATTTTGGTAGTTGTTTGCCATAACTGTAGCTACTTTTTTACTCAATTTTCTTTAATATTATGGGTTTCTTGCATTTCATGTAATAAAAAAAGCGAGAGAGAGAGAGAGAATGGGTTATACTTAGATACAAACAAGCAGAGGAATACAATTTACGATAGGTAAGAGAGACGGACAGACTTAAAACGCTGGTAAGGTCGGTCATAGACGTTATGGTCGGATCCTGAATACAGGAAGGAAGTAAAATTAAAATTTGGTATTTGTGAATGTAATAATAATAACTACTTACTATAATGTATTTATTTAGGACCACCTTTCGTTGTTATTTTGGTAATGAAATTCACTCATTTAGCTCGTAAAATTAAGATTTGAAGCCTGAATCTCAGGAAGATCATATCTTGAGACCCTAAAACCTAGTGAAAACGTGATTTATCATGTATAGTTAAACACAACAGATTTAAATGGACGTACTTCTTGTTTACGTTTGACTTTGATCATTTTCTTTCAGTCCTAAGTTGATGAATTAATGGTTCCTGCATAATTAGTGTGGATCTCAAGGCGCGTGGGCATTGAATTTGCATGTGCTCAGGACTTATAAACACTTTGAACTTGAAAACACATTAAAATCCTCCGTTCGATCTGAAAGGCCAAACATTGTCATGGACCAGGTGTCACATTCCTCAAGTTAATAATTGTTAGTAGCTAGGTTGATTTTTTATTACTCGTAAGATTAAGGTATTATGCATGACTTAAAAAATGGTATGAAAATATTACGGTGTATATTATATTCAGTTGAGCATTTGGGAATAAAGTTGAAATTGGTGGAACGAGAAGACGACAAGAGCTACGTGAAGACTGTCTGACTGTGTATATAGGAAGCTCGTGAACCTCTTCTCGTTTTTCTATGCATATATTGCACTTTTTGCTTGGTAACACCCCCGCATGGATGTGGACCAAAAAGGGTAGTATGTGAAGCAGAAAGAGATCCCAAAGATTGGGGCTCTCGTGTTTTAACACCTTCAACTTGGAGCGTTTGTAGAGGGATGGAGTCTGTTGTTGCTTGGAACACGGGGCTACATATATATATATATATATATATATATATATCGATAACTTTGTGCATCTCTTATTATTCCAAATTTTGGAAGAAAGAAAAAGGACAGCTTGCATTAATTGCATTATCGTTTAGAATTCATAGTCATTGCTTCTCAGTATTCAATTGTATCTTAGAGTCAAAAGAAACTAAATCCAGGGACTCTTGCGTTACTCACGCTAACTCCATTTTCACGATGATTGACTTTCAACTAGATTTTCCGTTAGAAAATGATGGGTATGTTTAAAAAGCTTCACTCTTGGTAAATCAAAAATTCCGTCTCTATATGTGCTTGAACTTGGTCAAAATTATGTGCAAATTGTCTCTAATTTCCTCTAAACAACAAACATGATTAAGAGTTTTAGAATGCTTATCACATAGATAAACGACAAGGATGATGATACCATGGAATCATATTAGAGAAGGATACATACATATGTACATTATAGAGCAAAGTACATGACGTCCCTTAAACTTTAAACAAAAGATAAGACGTGAAACAGCAGAATTTTCATGTTGATTCATCAAATTTATAACATTCCAAGGCAATCCATCCATCTCTTGTAAATTCCCATGTTACTGCCTCATCTTTAATCTGCTAACTCAGATCCTTTTGCTTTCGACGTGTTTAATAGGCAAGGCATCAGCATCAGCATCAGCATCAGCACCGCATCCAATCCAATCCATCTCAAATGAAAATTTCCGTGGCATAATATTCTCACTTTTCAAAAAATCACGAGTATGGTTTTCGTTTATATGTCTTCTTGAGCACAATTGGGTTGATTATGTTTGAAAACGTGTCAGCAGATCCAGGTCATATGAAGCGGGTCCAAATGTCTTTATGAACTGATCAGAGCAAGGAAAGAACAAGGGCGAGGCGAGTGCATGGGTCCAACCAAAAACTTGAAAAAAGACAGCTTTCAACATTGAGTCCTGAAACATGATTGGTACTGTGTCCTTGCAGCCGCATGTGACGGTCTGTCTATAAAGATTGCTTATGATGATTAAGACCAATACAATTGTACTATTACCGACCAACGTTCAGTAAATGAAGCCCCCAATTTGCATTTGGTTCGCCTGCCGTCGTTTTTATTTCAATATTTGCAGCTTTTCTTTTATAATAGTAGTTCCACTTTAAAAAAATTAATTCTACTCACAAAAAGTTTACAGTGATAATTTAGTCTCTCTCTCCCCCTGGCTGAAATTTTCCTGCAACCGCAAGTTAAGACAGTAAAGGACTTGAACAAATATAAATACAACAAAAACACAAACTTTTCCAACTTGTTCGGTCCGTCAACTTACGTTTACGCTTGACCTATTCCTTCTAAATGACCGCTGTATTAGGTTGTATACGTTAAGAAATTGACTCACTCAAACATTAGTAGTTGCTATCTACATGTTGGACTTACCTGGTCAACTATACTTATATGCAATGCCGTTATTACATACCGATATTCGAAGAAAACGTGTACTAATTTGTTTCTCTCTTTCAGATGATTAGTTTCTTCTCCCTCGAAACCATTGTTCTTGACCCAAAACTTGATAGTAGAAGTCAACCATATTCTCCCCAACGAGTTACAGTAGACCAGAGGTTTCAAGCTTTTACAACACTTTGGCATTGGATGCAGTGACTATAATGGAAGTACTTGGTCCGGGACACTTAAATCAATATAGAGGTGAAAGGGACAAGAGGAGGTTTTTTGATAGCATCAGCCGTTTTCGCAGATGCCGACACACGGTTAGACCTAGACCACCCTCTCTCTCGCTGACTGACAATGGTGAGATCCTTTTCTATAAGACATCAACTAGAAATTTTTGTCCTCAGGTGCTACAAAAAAACCCCCAAGTTCATAGTTTCGGCTTGGGACGTAGTGCACACAAATACGAGTGACACAACATCAGCCCGGACATTAACGGACAACTGTCCGAAAATGACACCCTATTCTGCGGTCTTAATCGGCAGCGATGAGTGTCGGATGTAACCGAGAGACTTCGGTAGCTGGCGAATGATTACAAGATTTTTAATTATAAATTACAGACTATATCGTAATTAAAAATTAAGAATTGATTTAATAATTACAGGAGGTTTTCTATAAATATAATTATATCTAAAGTGTAACTGTATTTCTATATACAGAGAAGATAATTGTTTTACAACAATAAATACATTCAACCACAGTCGTATTATAATGTTTTATTGCAAGTGATGTTGATTTCAGCGTCATCACCCACTCCGCCAAAAATTTAAAACAAAAACTTAAAAATTTTAAGGTCCACACTCCACACACGGCCACATCTCATCCAGTGCGCACTCACTAGTTGTGAATGTGAAGTCAACCAGAGCGCTCATGATCACGCTCGCTTGCTTTCAAATCCCTCTTTATATTGGAAGCTTTTAATGGAGCAAATATATGCAACCGAGATCTCCACTATATATCAGCAATGGATAAGGGACTCGATAATAACAAAAGAATTTGCGTTTAACATTTTTAAATCTTAGTGTCCCGTATAGGAATAGGACACTGAAATTTTCACATTGTTTTAACAAATAAGTTAAATTCATAAACGATGAGAGTGCTCAAACTAAACTTCTTTCCATAATATAATCAACTAATTCCAGAGATGAATATTGATTTTATTTATCGTTTTTAAAGATTTTATTTACTTTGCTGTCTTAAAAAAATAGGTAGCGTCTTTTTCTCTTTTGAAATTTGTGTTTTTTAAACTGCTAAATAAAGTACAAACTATGAAATATTACTTCATATGTTGGGTTTAGATAACATGTTTTCGTTATTTTATGTCTATACTATTCCGTGAGCATTCATTCATTTAATTTTTTTGAATCTCATTTATTGGATTGATGGATATTCATGGGATAGAATAGGTACAAAATAATAGGATCAAGTGATTTGTCCCTGTATGTTTTGACATGTATGCATTTACTTTCAAACAAAATGCATATTTAATAGATGCAGAGTCTATTTTTAAAAGATATATATGTCGGCTGTTTCCATTAAAAACAACAAAATCAATTACTAATCAGTTATTAACAATAAACTATTAATTATATCAATATTCAATTAAAATATATTTTTTTGCTTCACCAAACACCTATTTAGTTGGATAGAGTTTCTCCTTAATCTTTTTGTGAGAAGAAAAGTAAAAATCTATTTTTTGAAGAAAAAGAAGGAATCAAAGCAAGAATAAGTTACTTAGATCAGTTGTACATAACAATAAAATAATTAGTTCGATTACTTAAAGAAGTCATTGTTTTAATATAACTTATAAAAATCACTTTGTACATATATAACTAAGTGAAATGAATGAAATAAGAGAGCCTTTCACAATTTTACTCAATCTCTCATTCTTCCTTTTGCATTATCAAAAGTTCATATACGGTAACAAAGCTACCTGATTATGAGGTTTCAAAGATTGCTTAATCAACATTAAAGTTGTCTGTTATACTTTTTCATAGTCCTCATGTTGAATCAGAGCTCAACTTCGTCACAAACTTCATCACCAATGGAAGACTTGAACTCTCTTTTTTTCATTCATCTAGCAGATAATCACAACATGTTGATTACATATCCAGAACTTAGCGCAAAGTATAATGCAACAATGGAGTACATAATTTATTATAGCTCTTTCAATCAGAAATAAGATCGATTTCAATGATGGTATGATTTTTAAACCAAATATCCACGGTCCATTTCACAATGAATGGAGATGTAACAATTTAATCACTTCCTTATTACAAAAATCTACGAGTCTGTCTCTAGCTTCAACAACATTTTACATAGATTCAACTACTAGAATATGGGAACCAATCAAAAAACGCTTTGCTTAACCTGATGATAATTGAATATGTATATTACAATATGATCTATCCATGTTAGATCAAGGGAACAAACCTGTTGATGTATATTATATATAACTAACCATGATTCTTGACGAACTTAGGTACTATATAGACCTTACCCTCACTGAAGTTACAATCCACAATGTTTCCATCATTATGTGGAACAATAATTGAAGGATGTTATTTTTAAGTTGTTGAATGGATTAAATGAGTCATACTCTCGTCAAACTTCGCAGGTTTTATTGATGAAGCATGTTCATATCTTAGAAGAGGCCTATAATATGGTGTTGAGAGATGAGTCTAGAATATTGATACAAATTCTATCTTATCTTTGATTAAATCATCTACTCTAACATCTCTTAAAGAAAATAATAAGAAAGGGAAATAAGAAATCGTTGCAGTCATTATGGAAAGAAATGACATACAAAAGAAACATGTTATAAACTAATTAGTTTTCCTCCTGAATTTAAATTTAGCATATCAAAAAGACAAAGGAAGACATTGGTTAATGCGGTTAGATCCAATAAAAGTGAATTTGCAAATAAAAAATCTAGTGATACTACTCAAATACAAGAAACATTTCCAGTGACACTAACTAAGAATCAAATGTAAAGATTGTTAGCACTTTTAAATGGACAAGGAATGTTACAAATAGAACAAACTGTTTCAACAACTCAATCATCAGCCTCTAACTCAGGTGCGTACAATACACAACCAAGTGGTATAATTAATGAACATTAGTATAATTTTGTAGGTATAACTTTCAGACCACCCTTTTCCTTCACCACACGCATACTTAATGTGTCTGAAGCTACTATAACATTATTGTCTAACAAATGGGTGTTAGATACAGGTGTTTCTGATTATATGTGTAGCACTGTTTTACTCTTATACAATGTCACGCATGTTAAAGATCTATATGTTTAGATGCCCAATGGACAAAAGACCTAAGTCACACATCTAGGTTTAGTATTACTCTTTTGGTCACTACACATACAGAATGTCATGTACATATTCTTTTTCAAGTTCAACCTCTTATCTATCAGTAAATTTACAAAAACTCACAAGTTTTCCTTTGTGTTTTTATTTAAAAATTGTGTAATGTAGGGCCTATGTCCCTAGATGATGATTACTTATGCTAAAGAACATGTAGGCTTCCAAATTCATCCTATCATACATTTGAAGTCTCCGATACTATACATAAATATGATTTAGTGTTTATTTCTAATGTAAACACCAATTTAGAGTCATCATTGTTTGATGTTTGGCATTATAGGCATATTCATGTTGCTCATGACAAGTTAAGTGTTATACATAATTCCAAACTTGATATAATTTTTCATTTCAATAAAGGTTGTGAAATTTGTCCCTTAACAAAACAAAAAGGGACTTCCTTTTTCCCTCTCATAGAAAAAACACTAAACACCCTTTTTAATTACTACTTATTGATGTATGGGGGCCACATTTTGACGCTGCAATTAATTGTTATCACTATTTCCTTACATTGGTGGATTATTTCACTAAAGTCACCTAGGTTTATCTTATAAGGCACAAGTCAGATGTTCAGTTTATCCTACCTAGCTTTTATAATTTGATTGAGACTTTATTTGATAGGAAAATTAAGCAAGTAAGATCATATAATGCCAAAAAACTCTACACGAAATCATTTTTTGCTAAAAAGGGAATTATACATCATTTATCATGCGTTGAAACTCCTTAATAACATGTTATGGTTGAAATAAAACATCATTATTTGCTTGTTATTGCTAAAGCTCTTATGCTTCACTCTAAACATGCTAAAAAATTATAATGAGAAGCCATACTCACATTCTATTATTTAATCAATAGGATAGCTACAAAAATATTGTAAAATCTAACACCTTATAAAAAACTCTTTGGCAAACCACCTTTCCATATGCATATGAAGGTTATCGATTCTCTTTTTTTGCTTCAACACTTTATAATCACATAAAAAAGTTTGAAACTATAGCAAAATATGTTTTTATTGGATATCTATTGGCTCTAAAGGGTACAAAGTATATGATCTTGATAGTCATGAACTCTTTCTCTCAAGAGATTTAGTTTTCATGAACATATATTTCCTCTTGATTCCAATTACTCATCTCATAATAATAAGCTTAATGTTCTTTATCATTCTTTCCCTGATATTACTTACTATGACATTCTACAAAGTAAATCACACTTGCTTAGCAGTGATAGTAATGAGCCTGAAAATGGATTGAGATCTTTTACTGATAATATCACTTCATTCCCTGCATCATCCTCATATGATAATCTTACATCACTAACTCAATCACTTCATATTCAATCATCAATTCAACCCACTATCCTTTCACAATCTTTCAGATGATCAATCAGATATTAAAACTTTTAAAATACCTCTATATATATCAACATAACCTTAATAAAAAATTCTTCATCTACCACTCAATACCCTATCTTCTATTTTCTCTCAACATATAACCTCTCCTAAAGACACAATTGTTTTGTATATGCACTTTCAACTTTACAATAACCCAATCATTTTCGTGAGTTTATGTAAGTGTAACATTTTAGGAAGGCCATGACTAAAGAACTACATGCTTTGAAAGAGAATGATATAAGGGAAGTTGTTGGGCCCCGAATTTTTTTTATTATTTTAGTAAGCATGATGTGAATATATGTTGTGGTCTTGTTAGGTAAATCTTTTTAATTAGAGTT
>JAOSBN010000006.1:8695458-8716184 GCA_027563595.1 Erythroxylum suave | reverse complement strand
TCTTATAGAAATAGCAGAATAATAACAAAGTTTACCTCAAACAACGCACGATATGTAAGATAACTACAGAAAAGGGGCCGGAAACTTCAATAAAACGAGAGTGAAATCGCGAAGAAGAGAAGAGAAATGAGAGGCGGAGGGGGAGGGGGGGCGCTGGTTATATAGGTGATTATTTACCGACGGAATGGACAGTTCCCTCGGTAAAGTAGGATTCTGCATTAGCACGACAGCGGCGTTGTCGACAGTTACCAACGGAACTGTTCATTCCGTCGGTAAATGGGCGTGATAAATAGGCGGGAATAACTCAAATACCGACGAAACAGTAGATTCCGTTAGTAAACCATTTATTTTGGAACAATCTTGATTGTTTACCGTCGAAATAAAGAGCTCCGTCGGTGACAGGCTTAAGATTTCATCGACAGAACGCCTGTTTCCGTCGGTATTGTGATCTGTTTTCATTTCAGACTTACCAATTCACCGACGGAGTGGCTTATGTCATCGGTAATATTGGTTGGTTTGTATCAGATTTATCGATGGTAGTATTATGTCCGTCGGTAATAAAGGTTTTCGTACATCAGATTTTCCAATTCACCGACGATAAGAAAATGTCCGTCGGTGATATATTTCTCATATTTACCGACGGAAGGAAAATTATCGTCGGTAAATGAGCTTAACCAAATAGGCATCGACGGAATGCTCCTTCCGTCGGCAAAGTTGAATATTTTTACCTACGGGTGTCATTGTTCGGTCGGTATATCCACCGACGGTAACATTTCTGTCGGTTTTTGTCCGTAGCCAAAAAATTGCGCGAACCTTTCGAGCATATTTCCCGATGGTAATCGCTCGTCCGTCGCTATATTCTTTCGCAGATATTGCTTGATGTTTTCTCTCCATCTGTACAGACGGATACTCTTGTTCCGTCGCTAAACTCACTAATTTACCGACGAAAATATTGTATTCGTCGGTAAATTGCGGCGGAATATTTTCCATCGGAAAAATTCTGCCGCTATTCTGTAATTTTCTTGTAGTGGTCATGCCTTGTAGATTCTCAATCTCCTTAAAGGTGGATTCACCTTTATTGACGATTTAAAGGTACTTCAACTTTTTTTGTTTTTTTATCATAGCATAAAATTTCTAGAAAATTAAAAAAGAAACTAGTCTCTTTGTCTTTAACATATAGACACAAGTTTTCCTATTGCATCATCAGTAAAGCTGAAAAAAGAATATATTACCTCTCAATTACTTCTCTTCAATAGGATCATAAACATCTTAGTGCACCAGCTCTAGTTTGACCATTTCCCTCATAAATCTCCTAAAAAAAAGATCATATGCTATTTTCATGCCAAAAATTGATCAAATGGATTAAGAGGCATCGAAGTATTTGTCAAAATAAGAGATTTACCGAATAGCAACTTGATCCTTTTTTCACTCATATGCCCTAATAATTGATATCACAAATTAAGAGAAGTATTTTTTTCAAGTGCATACATTTCTCCACGACATACCTTGGAGTGTGTCTTGTATAATGTACAACACAACTGTACATAGGTAACTATCATTGCTTCTTTTGATAACTTCCTCTTTACATCTCCAAATGTTTGCTAATACACTTCATGATCAAGTACATTAGCTGATAACAAATTCAAGCATAAGTCGGAAATATGTTATACATATTTTAAAGTTAGTAAGAATTCGACATTGATATGAACCCGAATATCACTTATACCAACAATATTAGTAAAAATTTGATGACCCCCCAAAATTATCGCTCCTGTAATTAGAGAAGTACTCCCTATTTGAAATATAATGATAGGAGGCTACTATGTCGACAAGCCACTCGGAACCCAAATCACTAACATAGAAGCAATCACTGATTGCGCAGATTAATGACACCTCATCGCCAATGCTTGAGGTTGTTATGAGTTTTATTTTTATCATCCCCATCTTTTTTGAAGATGTTGATTTTTTTTTATCACTCTCCCACTTATAACAGAACCTTTTAATGTATACAAGCTTAGTGCAATAGTGATATCCTGATCTCTTTATCACCTCTGGACTTTGATTGATTATTAGGCTTATCACGCCCTTTGGGACCTCTGCTCTTGCTTCTTCATAAAATCTTACTCGTTATTGACTCTCATCTCTTTTCTTCTAATCCCTTTATTAAGCATGCTTTCTTATATTACATCCAAAGAGAGCACACCCTCTGAGGCTAAGTTACTAATGGTCCCTACCAATGTCTCCCAACTATTTGGTAACAAACTCAATATAAAGCAAAGCTTGTAGCTTATCATCAAGAATGATCTTCATAATAGTCAACTTGTTGATAACATTCTGGAAATTACCGAGGTGTTATAACATATATTTTTTAGGTTTCAATTTTAAATTCACAAGCCTCTTACTCAAAGAAGCATTGTTCTAACTTCTTCCACATCTTAAATGGATCAGTTTTTTGGTACACATGACTGAGTATACTATTGCCAATCCATTGTCCAATAATTCCCGAAGTTTTTCACTTCATCTTTTTTCCCATTCTCTATCTGCTAATTTTTCTGGTTTAGATGGAACATCATCCTTCACACTTTTGTCCACATTAATAGGATCAAGAACATCCTTACAACACAAAAAACCTCCATCATGGGTCTCTAAATAGAGTAGCTTATAGATGTCAATTTGACCATAAAGTTGTTTCCACTCTTTATAACTAATGGCTCTTATACCACTTTGATGGGGTCCAATTATAACTCCCACATTGTCAATTCATAACACTCAACTAATCTCAAGAAACTCATTCACAAAGCCAAACAACCAAACAATATAGACAATAAGAAAATAAATTGAACACTAGATATACGGGAAAAACCCTCTAGTATAGAGGAAAAAATATGGGCTAAATCGATAAGCAAATCTACTAAGGACTTACAAGAGTTTAAAGATTCTAAGCTATTGGCGCTTATTGAAACTATACCATAATACAACCACAAGTAACCCCACCAAGTTTTAGTATGGAGTACAATTAATATCCCAAATCAACAACACTTTCAATCCAATCCTCAAAACAACCATTCAAAGACAACTTGCTGCTAAAATTACCTATTATTGAATGAGAAAGACTTTTATGCTCACTCTCTTTGCTTTTTTTGTTCTTGTTCCTTTCACTTATACCGATGAACCCCATCTTTTTCCCTTTTATGCTCAAAAGAATAAGGTTTTAAGATTGGACATGTTCACTTACACAGTTATGTAGGTGACTGTGTCCTAACTAGATTTCATGAATTTGTGGTTAAAAACAGCCTCAATTAGTTATATTGTTTACCTGCACATGATTTCTATTACCACACTGTCGTGTATGTCTTCAACTCTTACCATCCACTCGTACATATGTGCAGTCATTTACATAGTTTTCACATACGACCGTATATGATGTTAACATAGGCATGTCCGATCTTACTCAGTCGTGTAGGTCATCATCTAACTTGTATATATTCATAATCTCTTACATAGCTTTTATATATTGCCGTGCAAGTTAAGGACATAACCATGTTATACTCTACACAGCCGTTCTCTAAGGAATAGTTTTAAATAAACCATTATTTGTCTAAACTTCACTTGTTCACTATTATGACGGTCCATAAGTGTTGGACCCTGAAATTTTTTTGGAAGTTAGAATTATTAAATAAAAATTTGATGGCGTTTCGTCGCGAGTAAAATTAGAATTTTTGAGTTAATAATTGTTTGAGTTTAATTAGGTATATTATTATTTATATATAGTTGTATGGATTAAAGGGAAGTGTTAGAATTAAGTTAAGGAGTTAGAAGGTATTAAAGTTAAATGTGAAGGGTAAGATTGGAAAGGTTAAAGTTGTAAATAAAAAAAAAAACAAAAATAAAAATAGGAATAAAAAGGACAAAAAGAGACATATTCGTGTAAGAAAGAAAGAAGGAGAGAAAGAAAAGAAGAAGCTAGAGAAAGAGGATGAGAGTCGTGTAAAAATAAGAGAAAAGGGAGAGAAGTGTTTGAGAGGTTACGAAAAAGAGAGAGAGTCTTGTGAAATAAGAAAGAAAGAGAGAAGAAAAATGTAGAAGGGAGTAGAATAAGAGAAGCAGAAAACTAAAACAGAAAAAGGAGAAGAAAGAAAGAAAGAAAGAAAAAGAAGATAAGAAGAAGAAGAAGATTCAGGTGCATTTTTGGTAACCTCTATCTTCTTTTCTTGTTTTGATAAGAGAAAAAAAATAGAGAAACTAAGTTTTTATGAGCTGAAATAAAGAAAGGAAGAAGATGAATAAGAGATTTATGTTTTAGATTTTTATAAACCTTTAGCTAGATTTTATTCCTTCTAGTTAGATTAATCAAGAGTGGATAAAGTCTAAGCTTATTTTTGGCTAGTAGAGAATTATGGAAGCTTTCTTGAAGGGAACAAGAAAGTCGAAGGCAAGAACAAAAGTAGGGACAAGTTTTGAGCTTGGATTTGTAAGTAAAGAGGTGGGTAATATGTTTATGGTTTTAGTGATGATGAGCTGAAATAATTGAGTGTATGTATGTTAAATATGTTTGTTTTGAATCATTGTGGATGTGGAAAAAATGTGTTGTGATTTGATAACTTGTTATGATTAAAAGATTTTACTGCTTTGTGTTAATGAAAAACATAAAAGTTAAGAAGCATGAATTATGATTAAGTTATCAAATATATATATACATTTGAATCTGTTTATGTGGACAAGAGAGGAACCCCTTTTGTTAGTCACATGCATGATGACTTATAGCCTTCTCCCGACTACCCGCTTGAGGCCACGAGATCTTGAGAAATCGGACTCGTTTTGTTCTGCGGTGTAAATTTCGGTTTCTCCGTTTCGTTCTACGGAACTCTTGAGCCATTATATTTGTGCATGGTATCTTGAATGGTTGAGCATAAAGCATAATTGAGTTATGATCTAATAATGATTTGTTTTTGTGATCTGTTATGGAATGAGATATTCCTGTTTATGTAGAGTTTTCAAAATTTTGAATGTAAATGTTATGGGCTGATGAGATTAAATAACACTATATATGAGCGTGTGCGTTTGATTTGTGTGTGGTTTATTATCACTGACTATAAACATATTAGTTATTGAGTTTCCCAGCTTACACCATCAATTTTCAATCCTTAGGTGAAGTGAGAGCAGAACAGTGAACCTTGCAAAAACTTTAGGCAAATCTTTAAGAAGTTCACCCGTTGTAACTAAGTTAGACTGAATACTTTAGGTGGTTTTGAAATCATGCATACATATTGTATTTTTAGATTATGCTACTGTTTTTATTTTAATTATAATTGAAGATATGTATAAATGATACATTGATTGAGTAATGAAAAATCTTATGTGTTTGCGAAATGACAGTAAAAGTTGTAGAAATTCTCTTTTATATGTATGTGCAAAAATTTCTTCTATACTAAGTTGGCATTGTGATAGGAATAAATAGTTAGATGATTGAGGACCTTTAGATAGACTTATCTAAAGTAAATTGATTAAGTTGGGAGTTTTGTATGCATGAAATTGTAATGTTGGTTTCGGGTCTTTTGGAATTTGCATTAGAATTGTACGTGGACAGATGAATGAAAACAGAGAATAAGGATAAAGTGTGAACCGAAACTTCCAGGAATAAACCGTATTGATATAGGCAGAATTAGGCTAAGTGGTCTTCATAAAAGTTGTAGATTATTCTTTTAGCTTTCTATTGGTATAAAGATTGAAATTCTTGAACTTCAGATGCAAAAGTTATGGCCTTTATAAGATAGCATTACTGGTATTAGTATAGGTAGTAGCCTAAATTTTTGACTGAAATGCTATTATTTACTTAAACAATTAAACTACATCAATACAGGCTGAATTAGACCAAATTGTCTTAATGAAAATTGTAGATCTTTTTGTTAGCTTTTCAACAATATAAAGTTTGAAATTTTTGGACCTCTGTATTGAAAGTTATGTTGTTTGGAAGTGAGGGTAATCTACTGGGAAGACAATCCCAGAATTTCTCAAAAGTCGCGATCGTGACACAGTAAGATCGCGATTCCCCTCGTTTTCTTGCTATTGTTCACCATATGTCATGATCATGTACAAGCACGATCGCAATGCCTCTCTCTCACAGGCGTGAGAGATGAAACTCACACCCGTGACTTTTTCCTCTCTAAACCATTAAATTAAATACAATTCACACTCTTGTCTTTACTTGTCACAAGTGTGAGTGAAGAGTCACGCCTATGACTTTTTCCCTTTTGCACCTTGGAATTAGACTCCTTAATCCAAATTGCTATTAATTCATTTCACATTCAAATAAATTTATTCTATTCCCACTTTTTGCTATGCTAATTTTTCATTAAATTGTTGGGTACTATTTTTACTTCTCCTATGAATTTGTTTATTTAATATAATTATTATTTATCCATTTATTTATTATCTATTATTGTATTTTATTATTATTAGTATACATATAAAAAGGGGGTTCCTTCGTGACGTCTTTTAAATTTATTTACATGTCAAGCTTATTTTAGGCTATTTATTTTAATTGTTTGTATATTTAATTTGCTTCTACTGAGGAATAAGAATATTGTTTATTTATTTATTTTATAATTAATAAATTGTTTATATTAATTCATGATTTCTTATAATTTAATTTAATGTCAAGAATCATTTTATGACATTTTAATTATTATTTGCTTATATCAGAAAAATCCCACCATAAACTTTCCTTTCTAAACTTTAATTAAATTGAATATTTTATTTTATTGATATGTTCTCAAATCTATTTATTATTATTTCCAATAAATTCCAGTGGTGGTACTTAGTCTTTATAAAATCTTTATTAAGACTTAGGGCCAACAATAAGAGTATTCAGGATCACTGAAACTCACATTTGATTCTAATAGGTTGTAGACTCCACACCCTTTTTCTCTATAATAATGATGTATTTTTAGACAAAACACTTGGAAGTTGTTTGGAGTCCATAAAGTCTTTGACGAAATTAGGAGTGACAAGCGTAAAGTTGACAAGCTAGCCAATGTTGAAGTAGTTGAAGTAGTGGCTGTTGGAATAGCAATTGAAAGTGGTGGAAGGTTTAAACTTGGTTAGTGGGTTGACGACTTGATGACCTATTGAAAGATGCAACATTTTCTTACTTGGAATCATAACTGAGTGTCTATAAGTGACAACACTTCCTGGTCCCAAGCTCACCTAACCCTAAGCATTTAATAAACGCTGAAAGTTGTTTAAAACAATATTAAACAGAGCATAGGCAGAGACAATAAAAGAAAAAGAGTGGTCAAGAGCTGAGACTGTAGAAGGAAAATCCCGAGATGGAAAGTGCGGTTGGTTAATTTCGTTTTCGGCGAAACTTCAACATCTCCTTTTAATGGCTGTGTTCGGCTTTAAATTTGCCAGCCAACCAGGCGCAAGTTGCGGGACCAAATGGATTTATTAAGTCGATATCATATGTTTATGACTTAAAACCAAACAGTGCTGGTAGCATAGTTAATAGACCATGTACTCATATAAAGCTAATTGAGTAAGCTACCTGTCAAATCACACTTGATTATTGAACCCACCAGTGCATAGAAATTAGTGGAGCAGGAAAATTATATCGTACACATTTATAATTATCATCAATATTGTTTCATCAACATCATTTATTAACTCTTTTTTTTTTCTAAATACAGCATACGTTGACTCTTTACTCTGACATCTATCACTGACAGCGTTACGATGAATCCAATAGAGATATAGTTACTACTTACTAAGCATATTTATATAATGTAGCAATAATAAAAAGAAACGTGCAAGTCTAGTTAATTCTTAGCAGCTAAACAAAGGTAAAGGCAAATCTGATTAATTATAATTATAAGTCGTAGTTAATTGTATATGATTTAACATAGGAAACGACAAAGATCCAATTAATTATAGACTACTAACAAAAATAGCGAATTAACTTAGAAAATTAAAAGACTTGCATAAGAAGTAATAAACACCCTTCAACGAAAAATTGAAGATAATTAAATTGAGATGATCTTCAAGTTATTAGTTAATAACAAAAAAAGTCATCCTAAAACATCAAATTATTGAAAAGGAAAATTTAGTAGAATAACAGTCTTTTAGGGGAGAAGAAACTAAATTTATTTTTATAATTCATTTTTATAAATTTTGTGATTTAGTTCTCCAAGTAAATGGACATATCTTTTTATCTCGCTTGACAACATTAACTTTGGTAGTAGTTAGAAAATGTGAAAGTAAATGTGTTTGGATAAATAAAATTTTATTACTAATTATTTATTGGTAATAATATCAAATGAAAATTTATCCTTGAATGTGACAATTTTTCTTAAATCATTAGGAAACATGGTACATGTATTTATTTGGATCATTATTCAATCCTTTTAGACACCTATGGTATATACTAAATACGTAGAATAAAACCCTTTAAATTGGAAGTAACTCAGTTATCTTACATAGTTGTAATGAGATCATTTAGAAGGTTTAGAAAGATACTAACCCTTATTTTATTTCCTTAACACATAATAAATGCATCAAACTCTCTAGGTAGAGCAACAAAATGTTTGGAAATATAATAAAAAGGAAGAAAAGATTAATAGCATATTCAAATGGCATTAAGAGATCATTAACTCACTAGCTCAAAGAATTAGAGACCAAACTTCATTTCAAGTACAATTTAATTTTAGAATAAAAAGAAATTATTTTGGTTTTAACATTCAAAGGAAAATGGAGAGAATCGGGGGATAGAAATACGAAGTCCTTTCACCAGTTAGCATAGGCTAGGAGATAAAAAACTTTATAACCTCTTTGTTTCATAATGACAAGTAGTTGGAAGGAGAAACATTGAAGAATGAAATTCAAAGTCACTGTTGTTGATCCCTGCCATACCAAAATATCCTATCATTCATACCAAAATATCCTATTGTTCCTAATGAATTATTATTATTTTTGGAATTGAGAATGGATAATTCAGAAGTTTATATGGGATAGTTATGATTATGGGATCACTCATGTCTCCATATATAAATGGCCTTAATCCTTCATTCTTTCAGAAAAATAAGGACTTAATGGGAATGAAGCTAATAAAATTGTTGAAAGAGGCTTTTGAACTCAATTGTATAGTTGAATAGCTAAACAAAATACTAATCACTTTAATTCCCAACGTTCCTAAACCTAAACAAATCTAATATCTTGGACCAATCTTTTTATACAACATGGTTCTTAAAATCTTATCAAAATTTTGGTCAATAGGATCAAACCTTTTTTATTAAAATAATATGACCTTATTAATATAGTTTCATGTTAAGTCATCAATTTGCACTTATTTAATAATTAATTATCTTTAATCTGTTGAAATTATTATCTGAAATTAATAGAATTATCTTATAATTGTTTGCAGATGATTTTCAATACCTTAGAGATGAAATTGAATCAAAAAGGTGAAAAAGAAATGAAGAAAATCCGAAATTCCAAATTTGGCAGCAAGTCAGTCACTAGACGTGGCCACGTCTAAAGATGGAATAAATCTGCAGATCACTTTTCAAAAATCAAATTCGAGATTCGCACCATCTTTGAAGATTATATTGTCATCTTTCAAGAGGATTGACCATCTGAAATTGGGGGATAAATATCGGACAAGAATCAAGAAAAGATGGGAGAGCAATCGGAAGAAGGGGCATTAAAAGGAGAAAAAACGTGAACAGTACACGTAGGTACTGTTCACGAACACTAGGTTTAGGATAGATTTTCGTTTCTGCATTTTTTTTCCAATTTTTACTTTTTTCTGCACTTCTTTCTTTAGTATTTTTTCGTATTTTTTAGTAAAGGACCAGGGATAGAGACTTTATACTTTGTTACTAGTTTCGTATTCAATTCACTTTTGAGTAGCTAAGTCTTTTGTCTTGGTTGAGGAGATCCATGTTATTTGTTATTATGGTGAGTTGTTTTGAATAGTTTTTTATATTGTTAATAAACATTGGATATCTTCAGATTTATTCTTTTTAATTGAATTCGTAGATTTCTAGGTGCGCAATTAGAGATTAATTCGTTCAATCGCTAGATTAACGAAATATGACGTTCAGTTTCGGTAATCACAAATAGCAATTAGGATTAACTTCTCTACCTTAGAGTCGGAAATTCTAAGAAGATATTCGCTTGATTGATTGCATGTCGTATATGTATTTCGCTTGCTCATTGGTTCTTGATTCTTAATGCTATTATTCGATTATACCTATGATCATATCTAGGTTGTTGTTTAATAAGAATGCTAGAATACATGTTCCTAGTAATTACACTTAAGAGAAATTTCCCCAATAAATGTTTATTAATGATCGCAATTTTATATCGAAGATCTATGATAGCATGATAACATTGGTGACCCAAAACTAAGTCATTGATTTTTCAGATTTAATTGCTGCTTCTGATTTGTGATTTTTTAAATAATTTTTTGATATTGTCGTGACCAACCCCCCCTCCCCTTTTCGTTACTTTGTTTTAGTTTCAAACTCGCCAACTTTTACCGTTAAAAATTCCTCGTGGGAACGATATCCATTTACCACAACTACATTAGATCGTATTAACAGAAGTGATTTCTTTTGAATTTGGTTGTAGGCGACAGCAGTACCATTTCATTATTAAGGGCATTGGTGTTATTAACATTATAATTACTTAATAGATTGGTTATTCTTATAGGAGAAAGAAAGGTAAGAAAGGTTTCATGATCATCAAAATCAACCTTGAAAAGACATATGATAGAGTTATATAAGAGTTTATCATGACATTTTAGAGGACCTTTGAAGTTTGTATAAACTCAATAAACTTATTAGTACATCTTATTTTCTAATTCATTTTCAACATATTATGGGATGGGAATAAACTCTACAATTTTAAGGCCTCAAAATGATTGTTCTATAGACACTTTCTTTCCCCTTATTTATATTTGTTTAGTATAGAAAAACTTAAATCATGTAATCATCAGTGAAAGAAAAGTTAAGCATTAGAAACTTTTTAAGATGAGTAAAAATAACTTGGGCATCTATCATTTGTTCTTCACAAATGATCTCCTTCTTTTTGAGAGAGCCCCTTCATCTTAAGTGAAGACTACACTAAAATGTCTCCATGATTGTTATCTTAACTCGAGACCCAGAATCAATTTCAAGAATCCAAGGTTTGGTTATCTTTGAACATTGCAAAACAAACTAGGACTTAAAGTCTAAGATGAAGATTTAAGCTATTGATGAACTAGGACATTATATGGGAGTTCCTTTACTCCATTCAAGAGTTATAAAAGGCATTTACAATATGTTCATAGAAAGAGTTAAAAAATAGATTGACATGATGACGAGTGAGTTGTTTATCTATAGCGGGTAGAGAAATACTAACAAAATCATCCTTGGTTACCATATCTCTCCAAAACGATTGACAAATTTGTCAATTTCTTTGGGGAGAAACTTCAAATAAGAAAATTCACCTCAATGCTTAAAATGTTGTGTGTAAATCAGTTGTAAATCACTAATTAGCAAAAATCGAATGTAATTGGATTTAAAAGAGTAGACACCTATTCCATACTTTATGTCCTTAGGTCCAATTTAAACATTGGATGATGAAAGAATAAATTATATATTATAAATATACATAGACGGATTAACTCAAATTACTTTGACATTTCTAATATTTAGGTGGTTATGATATGTTGCTAAGCGTCAACCTTGACCTACGATCATAAATTGTTTAAATGGAAAATTAAAAAATTAAAAAGAGTTTTAATTTATATAATTCTAATTATGAATTATAATTATAATTTATAATCATTGTTAATATATTAGAAATTTAGTAGGTCATATATAAGGCGTTGTTGAAAAGAAAATTTCAAATTCAAATTAAATTAGATTTAATAGTAAAGTTTAAAAACCCTTATGAATCAAATATGAGATATTTGATTTTATTAAAATTAAATTGTAATTATAATTAGAGTTAGAATTTAATTATAATTAGAATATTTAATTTTAATTAGAAAGAAACCCTAATATTTTCTATAAATAGGAAAAAAAATATAAGGGAGCTAGTACTTCTATTTTTTTTTCCCTCTCAAGTGTTGGGTTCCTTTTTTTAGTTATGTAGATATCGTTAGAGATTGAACATACCGGCAACTTATAGTTGACAGTTAGGGAAGAAAATTTTAGGAATCCAAATTAGGTATGATTCAACTCTTTTATTTATGATTCTTATTTTCTAAATTATTTAATTAAGTAGATTTGATCAAAAAATTATAAAATTTATCTTTTTACTGCGCTCGTGAAAGGCATATGAATATCGCACCGTATTGGCATCAAACAAAATAGTTTTGTATTGAATTTTAGTACTAATAGATACCAGCTATTTCAGTTAGTATCAGCCAACACAAAACGGTAACTAAAATACCAGTTAAAATTATAATTTAAAATAATTCTAGAAGTAAATTGAAAAGCTTAAAATTTTTCCTAAATAAAATAACAATTACATTATAAGAAAGGAATGACTTTATAAAATTGTCTACTATTTATTTAATAAATAATAAAGATGCAAATAATAATGTAATAAATAATTTTTTATATAGTTAGACTTGTACAAAAGTGATTATATGTTATATAACTAAATATATTAGTTTAACATAATTTAAATATTTTTAAATTATATATATTTCATACTAACATTGTATTTTTTAGTACATATGTGAGAAAATTTTCATTGAGAAACAACCTTTCTAATAGTTAGGGGTAAGGGTGTGTATACTATACCTTCCAAACCCTGTGTTTAGCGAGATTTTATTGAATCATTGTTGTTGTTTACATGTGAAAAATTATTGTAATGACTTTTGAAATATCTAAAGATAGCAAGTGAAATTAAATTTATTTATTATAAATATAGATTTGTTTACTTTATATTATTCTTATTTTTAAGTTAAATGTATGTATATATTGTAAGCCAATTTAACATACATTCAACAGTAATGTAAGTTATAATCATGAATAAGCTGAATGCAGAAGAAACTGATGTACCTCTTGCCATTGATGTTCTTTCTTGGAAAAATTTGAAAATTCTACATTTTGGAATTCTTCAAAACTCTCAATCACCAATTAATGGTCTATTTTAGAAGGATAAAGGAGCTAACTTTGCACGTGCGAAAAATATATCAATGTGCTCCTATCAAGCACATTAAAACTTACCATAAAATCAATAAATTATTATCCATTAGTTACTGAACGTTGGACCATTTATGGGTATTTAAACTACTTAAAATATGGAAAATTATCTCATATCCTCCCACTTGGTCCCTACATTTAACTTGGTATCAAATCCTAACCTGATCCAAAATATAGTATACAAAATCTTGGGAATAGGTCCTCTAGTAGTCAACTATTATCTTCCATTTATCATAATGTACTACGTTTTGTATTAATCGAATGTGTAACATTACTTAATAAACAAACCTTATGTTTATTCTGGGTCCAAAATAATCAATTTCTCAAAATTTAATAATGTGCACCAAAATATGAGAAAATATTATAAGAGTTTTACAAATACAACGTTATCCATACAATGAAAACTATATAATGTAACCCAATCTCATTCTAAACTTGATTGGTGGCATGCTTTTTTCAAAGTATTAACTATCATCAATTAAGTGCTAACATTTTTAATGACCACTTTCTTTTCCTTAATACATTCCCTTATAGATAAAAACTTAATTTAGATGTGTTTACTCTACCTACCACTCTTATTGTTTTTAGTTAGAAAATAGCAATTAAATTGTCAAAATACATTCTTAATGTCCTAGAAATGGAGTCTATCAGTTTAATATCATATATAAAACTTGTGTGCCATAAACCATGTGATGTAACCTTAAAATAAGAAAAAAAAACCCAACCGCTATGGTAGAAGTAGCTGTCGAAGACTACTTGACACTCCTCTAACATATGGTTTTGTAGGCGCACATAAAGATATAACCTGATGTTAATTTTTGTGAATCAACATACCCAAAGAAATCTGAATATGAGTACCATGTTACCTTCATATTATAAGTTAGTCTGTACAAGTGCATATAATCTTTGGCTCTTTGAAGGTACCTCAATACTTTCTTTACAGTTCTCTAATGTTCTAGCCTTGGTTCACTCTAATATTTGCCTAATATTTCAACAATAATTACAATGTCAAGTCTTGTACAAACCTAAGAATATAAAATGTTTTTCTTCCAAAATCATTTTACTGGCATTGGTCTAATACATTCTTAATGTCCTAGAAATGGAGTCCATGAGTTTAATCTCATATATAAAACTCGTGTGCCATAAACCATGTGATGTAACCTTAAAATAAGAAATAAACCCAACCTCTATGGTAGAAGTAGCAGTCGAAGACTACTTGACACTCCTCTAACATATGGTCTCGCAGGCAAACATAAAGATATAACCTGATGTTAATTTTTGTGAATCAACATACCTAGCAAAATCTGAATATGCGTACCTGATGTTAATTTTTGTGAATCAACATACCCAGCAAAATCTGAATATGAGTACCATGTTACCTTCATATTATAAGTCAGTCTGTACAAGTACATATAATCTTTAGCTCTTTGAAGGTAACTCAATACTTTCTTTACAACTCTCTAGTGTTCTAGTCTTGGTTCACTCTAATATTTGCCTAATATTTTCAACAATAATTACAATGTCAGGTCTTGTACAAACCTGAGCATATAAAATGTTTTTCTTTCAAGATCATTTTTTGAGCATTGGTCTAATACATTCTTAATGTCCTAGAAATGGAGTCCATGAGTTTAATCTCATATATAAAACTTGTGTGCCATAAACCATATGATGTAACCTTAAAATAAGAAATAAACCCAACCTCTATGGTAGAAGTAGCAGTCAAAGACTACTTGACACTCCTCTAACATATGGTTTTGCAGGCAATCATAAAGATATAACCTGATGTTAATTTTTGTGAATCAACATACCCAGCAAAATCTGAATCTGAGTACCATGTTACCTTCATATTATAAGTTAGTTTGTACAAGTACATATAATCTTTGGCTCTTTGAAGGTACCTTAATACTTTCTTTACAGCTCTCTAGTGATCTAGTCTTAGTTCACTCTAATATTTGCCTAATATTTCAACAATAATTACAGTGTTAGGTCTTGTACAAACCTGAGCATATAAAATGTTTTTCTTTCAAAATCATTTTTCGAGCATTGGTCTATATTAAATCTATCACCTTTCACAATGGGAGCTATACTTAGTGAATAATCTTTTATTTGAAATCTCTCTAAAACTTTACTAATATAAGTTTCTTGAGATAAACACAAAATACCACAAAATTTATCTTAATGGGTCTTAATTTCAATGACATAATACGCATTACTTACATCTTTCATTTCAAAATTCTTAGAGAGAAATTGTTTCACGTCATATAACATTATCATTAGTTTTAAGTATTATGTCATCCATATATAATATAAGAAAACAAACATTACCCCGCTAACCTTCTAATATATACATTGATCCATAATATTTTTTTTCAAAACCAAATGATGAGATAATATCATGGAATTTCAAATACCACTGGCGGGATGTTTCTTTCAATCTATATATGAATATTTTAACTTGTAAACCAAATGCTCACTGTTATTAGTGGAGAATCCTTTTAGATATTTCACGTAAACCTCTTCTTCTAAGTCACCATTTAAGAAGGCCACTTTCTAATCCGTTTGATGTAATTCTTTGTCACAATGAGCAACTAATGTGAAAATTATACAGAGAGAATCATTTTTATACCTAACAAAAAATGTATCTATTTAATCAATTCCTTTCTTTTGAGTGAATCCTTTAGCAACAAATCTTGCCTTATACCTCTCAATGTTACCTAATGGGTCTTTCTTTGTTCTTCCTTTCAATGTTACCTAATGAGTCTTTCTTTGTTCTAAATATCCATTTGCACCATAGAGGTTTTGCTTCTTTTGGCAACTTAACAAGATCCCAAACATTGCTATTCTTCTTGGAATTGATATATTCCTTTATAACATTGTACCATAAATTTGTTTCTTTGCAACTTATAACTTGTGAAAAGGTTTCAAGATCATTCTCAACTCCTATATTATAGTCAATTTCTTGTAGATATATAACATCATCACTAATAATGGTTGATTTCCTTATTATAGTATATCTCCTTAATGTTGCACCATCATCCTCATATGGAGTATGTTGATTAACTATTTGTTGAATGCTTTCCTTAATAACTGGATCTACTAAATTATCATAAACTTGTGGAATTTTTTTATTGTCATTTATGTTGGTTGTAGGCTATTGAATTGCAACAATTAGTTTTACAACATTTATTTGAACCTGAGGAGCATTGCGAATGAAAATCAACTTATTGTTTATTATGGAAGGTTGAGTATCTAAATGATCATTATTAGAAACTATATCTTGAAATTGATCCATCCCGCTAATCAAGTCATTCTTAAGAAGTTTTGCATTTCTTAATTCCATAATTCTAGTTTAATTTGATGCACAATAGAACCTATATCTTGTAGACCTTTCGACATATCCATTGAAATATCCATTTATTATCCTTAGATCCAATTTCTTCTCTTGTGAATTATAAATTCTTATTTTAGACAGACATCCTCAAACATGTATATGTCACAAACTCTATTTCTAGCCTTTAAATAACTCAAATGGCATCTTTGGAACAGTATTGGTTGGTACCTGGTTTAATATGTACATTGTCATCTTAAGAGCTTCAATCTATAAGGACTTATAAAGTTTGGAGCTACTCAGTATGCTCTGCACTATGTCCAATAATGTTCAGTTTCTTCTATCTACCAAATCATTCTAGTTTAGAGATCCGGGTATAGTATATTGAGCTACTATCCCATTTTTTGAAGATACCTTAGAAATGGACTAAGCCCTTGTTCACCTTTAATATATCTAACATAATATTCCCCATTTATATCAGACTCACAATCTTAATTTGCTTACAATATTGTTTCTCTAATTCATCTTTGAATATTTTGAAAACATATAGTGCTTCATTTTTGTTATGAAGTAAGTAGAGATACATATATCGTGAGCAATCATCCATAAATGAGATAAAGTATTTTTGACCATTCGAGCCTACATCTAGACTAGAAATATATGTATGTATGATCTCTAATATGTCTAAATTTCTCTTAGCACCTTTATTTAATTTATTGATTTGCTTTTTCTTTATGCAGACCATAAAAGTTTCAAAAGAAATAAAATCCAAAGTACTAAGTACTTCATTATTCATCAATCTTTTAATCCTTTCTATAGAGATATGTCTTAATCTTGGCTGCTACAACATAAAGGAATTTTCATTCAAAACGCATTGTTTTGTTCCAATATGAGCATGTGTTGCATTGTAATAGGTATTCTCTTATGAATTAAAATGGAAAAGGCCATCATATAATGTATAATTTCCAACAAATTCAAATTTATAATTTAACTTTAAAGATTCATCTGAAAAATGGAAAGAACATCCAAAAGGTACATATCTTGAAACTAAAATCAATTTTTTAAAGAAATTGAGAGTATAAAAATTCTTTTCTAATTTTAAAACAAAACCAATACGTAAAATTAAATTGCAATCCCAATAGCCTTTATACATGAATGCATCTTGTTTTGGATAAGATATATTGTTCACTTCTCATTGGCTTCCTTGGGTTTTATAAATCTTGCAACTAATTTGTAATAAGGATTGTACAACCATAATCAATCCATTGTGTCATGACAAACTTTATTCATGTTAAATTCAAAGAAAACCAATGAGATTAGACTATCTTTCTTTTTAAGTCATTTCTTATGTTCGACACAATCCTTCTTCATGTGTCCTTTATTATTGTAAAAGAAGCACTTGGATTTCTTCTTAATGTCAACTTGGGTCGGTATTTGACCTTTTCCCTTTGAGTTGACTTGAATTTTCTTCTTCCTTGAACAATCAGATGTGCACTTTACAAACATTCATCCTGTTCCATTAACAATCTCCCTTTCTCTTGAACACATATGGTTAGTAATTCATTTATAGACCACTTATCCTTATGTGTATTATAAGAGATTTTAAAGGGTCCATATGGCGGTGGAAGGGTGGTCAAAATGTAATGCATGAGAAAAGAATCAAACATCTCAACCTTGAGTTTCTTTAATTGGGCTGTAATGTCCTTCATCATCATAATGAGCTCATGCACACACCTACTAGCCTCATAGATGAAAACTTGATAACCAAGGTGTTGGCAACTTTTTTTTTTTTGAAGTTTTGAATTGCTCATCAAAAGCCTTCAGTAGAGCACGAACATTGTCATGCTGTTCTATAGAACCATAAATGCCAACAAAAATTTTGGGTTTTATGAATATCACATTTACGCAATTAGATTGCTCCTAACTTTCATAAAGAGCAAATTTAGCTCCAGTGTTAGCCTTAGTTACCTTAGGTGGTTCATCATCTTAGATAGCATAATCAATATCCATCCACCACAGAAGATGAAAAATTATCTCCTTCTAAATCTTGTAGTTTTTACCCCTTAATTCGGTAATTTCACAACTTGTATAAGAAAAACTAACAGTTTGAATAGATGCATAATCTAAACGTATATGCTACTTATCAATAAATTGAGGCTAAAAAACCATATGTTTGTGTTACCAATGTAAAATATATCTTAAATGATATAAATCAAATGATATAAAAATTACCTGAGAGCTAAATTTTTAATTCAAATAGATGTATATTAAACATTATGATTAAACTATCAAATTATATTTTAATTAATCATTCAAACATAATAAAAATTATTTTGGAATAAATTTTATTTTACTAAAATTATTAATTACAATGAAATGTCTCAACACTTTATGTATTAAGTACAGAAATATATAATTTTAATACACAGTGAACCCTAATAATTAATCATTAAAACATTTTATCCAAAATTTTATTTACAATATAAAAATATGGACATAATAATTATTTGAATAAAATTAATAACTTTATAGAAATTTTTCCTCAACATTTTATCCAAATAAAAGTCAACGCTTAACTTATTAGGTTATCACCTTTAGTTCGCTTGACAAAAGGTCATCGTGTGCCTCATATGGATGTGAGTTCAAGCCTTTGCAACTGCATAACTTGATTTATATGAATTTTTCCTGAATGTTTTATATAAATGTAATTTCAATGCTAACAAGGTTATCAACTTTAGTTTAATTGGCAAAGGCTCATCATATGCCCCATATCGGCGTAGGTATGAGGGTTTACAACTGCATCAGATTTCTTTTAATAAACAAATGGCATCGTTTGGTAGAAGGGTCTTCTTCAACTTTTATTGGGTCATAATGACCAGATTTATAACCCCTTAGTTACTAAACAAAACCAGATCAAAAAAGCATCAGGAATTTTGATTTTTTAAAATTTAGAAACACTTCCAAAACACTTAATTGAAGATTTTTACCTTTAATAAAAATACAAAAAATGACTAAAAAATTTAAAATTTTGAATATGAAAATTTTCATAAGTCAAAATTCTTCAAAAACCAAAGCAAGGCAGAGGTTATTATTGCTTTGATACTAAAAATAAGCCAATTTAACATATATTTAATATTAATATATGTTATAATCATAAATAAACTGAGTACAGAAGATATTGATGTACCTCCTACCATCGATATTCTTGCTTGGAAAATTTTGAAAGTTCTGAATTTTAAAATTCTTTTAAGCTCTCATCACCGATTGATGGTGTATTTTAGAAGGATAAAAGGAATTTAGGGATCAAAAACTCTACAAGCGTAAAAATATATCAATGTGCTCCCATTAAGTACATTGGTAGTTACCACAAAATCTGGAAATTATTATCTATTAATTACTAAACATTAGACCATTTAAGAATATTAAAACTAACCAAAATATGAAAAATTATTTCCTATATATACCAAAAGAAATTGGCTTAAAGGAGTTCTACATCAAAACTCTCCAAAAAAAAATCAAAATATGACAACATCATAAGACCACTTGACAACTCTATCTACTTATACAAGAGATGCACTTAGCCTGAACCTGTGTAGAATTTGATTGAGTGGTTTGCATCACATTTCCCATCTCCTTTTTTCCATGTCACTTATGCAGTTGGCCTAAACTTTTAATGAATTATTCTTAGTTTTATATTTATATGTCAGTTAAACGATCTTTTTCTTTTTTTAATTGTTGTGGTTGTTGTTTATACAAAATATATAAAAATAATATTAATAAAAATAAAATTATTGTTATATCAATTTATATAATTATAATTTCTTGAAAAATAATTGTAGTAAAATAAAAAATTATATAATAATAATATAAAAAACTATTTTATAATTTTATAAAAAGTTAGAGACTATTTTATAATTTTAAAAAATTATTCAAAACGATATTAATATTAATGAATACCGATGCCATACCATATCAAAATCAAATTTAATATTAATACCACAAGCAAAAGTTATGAATATTGTATCATGACTAATAATTTTGTATATCTGTGATAGTCCTAATTCAACCGCTATGTAAAGAGATCTGGTTCCAACCTGGTTCCGTCAGATTTGGTTGGGACTAGGCTACGCCACTGTGATCCATGTGTCAGTCAGTCGCGGCAATGGATATACCTGCAAAACAATAAGACACGCCGGGAA
>JAOSBN010000006.1:8652562-8695358 GCA_027563595.1 Erythroxylum suave | reverse complement strand
CTTGGACTGACCGACCCGACTTCAGCCCAAAGTGAAAAGTGGTCCTAGAAGTGGGCCTGGACCTGAAAATGAACGACTCGACCACAACCCATTATAGACCGCCTTTTCCTGATTAACATATTACTTTTATTGAAAGTAAATCTAAGTCGATCTGGATGATTGACATAAGAATTCCTGGGAAGATAGTGCTTGCTGAATCTTTAAGGCTTAATTGGTTTTGACGGAAGAAGTATGTTCATGAGAAAACATTTAGATGGCCACAGAAAACTGACAAAGCGCTGACGTTATTATACAAAAACCGGTAGAAATAAACAGAAGAGACAATTACGCGGAATAAGTAACAGATGTACCGATCAATCCAACCACTCATATTTCTCTATTCTGATGTCTATGTAGAAACCTTGAGAGTACTGAATACCGCTATTGCTTGAATCCAACAGCTTTATTTAAAGCGCTTCTGTAAATTCGGGTTGATGTTTGGTTTCTCTGTAGCATCAAGATATATGAATTACGCTTGGCAAAACATGTTTGAATGTTGTGAGAAGAGGATTGGGATATCTAACCGAACGAATGAGAGAAAGATTAAAAGACCCTTTATCAGAGTTAAACTCACAAATGTTATAATGCGATGTTAACGATGATAAAAGGATGTGACATTTCGATAAGTTTGGCATCTTCATTGGAAGGATTTTGGGCCTGGCTTACAATTTCCTGTGGGTATCATGAAATCAACTCATTGAAACCTATAGATGCAAGGGTAAATTAGGTTTCTCCCTCCACAGCTTTGATTGGCACTGGACGGACCAGCCTACTAGATCCATCGCATATTCTTTTTTTTTTTTTTTTTTTGTCTTTTTACTTTGAAAGTCGTCCTCTTACGGAACTCATGAGTGCATTGCGGCAATACCAACTCCCAAAATTTTAGATGTTACATCAATTAATACAAAGCACTATTATCCGAAACTATTATTCTTAAGACATCACAAACAATGTAATAAGTTGAGGGGCTTCCGCGCGGTTCGTTTATCTACTCACGCAGTATATGTTTACTGTAACCCATATGTTAAAATGGAAGCAAATAAAAATTTAGAGATAGAACATGATAAAAATTAGAGGCAGTGAAGTGTTTGATTGTGATAGGTAAACAAATAAAACTGTGTGCATCTCGAGGACAAAAATATATTTGGCTGTAGTTGACAAAACATAAAAAACAATATTAATGATCAAAGTACCCATGCTGTATAATATGATTGAAAATATATAATTTATTTATTATTTTAAAACGAATAATTTATATTAGTATTTTTTAATTGAATCTATAAATAAGGAATTAAAAAAATAATGAACATAAAAATTTAACGAATATAAAAACTTTAGTTCTTACTTAAAATTTTAGTTTCCATTATGTTTTAATAAATTATAGTTGTTCTATGATTACATCTAAAATTTGACATTACCATTTTAATCAAATTAAATTTATGTTAACTTATGATTCAATATAATATATGAAATACAAATTATAGATAATTACTAATACAT
The DNA here is from genome assembly GCA_027563595.1 of Erythroxylum suave. Lineage (NCBI taxonomy): Eukaryota > Viridiplantae > Streptophyta > Magnoliopsida > Malpighiales > Erythroxylaceae > Erythroxylum > Erythroxylum suave. The sequence continues at coordinate 8,693,819 of JAOSBN010000006.1, read as the reverse complement.
AGACTTATTTTTTATATGTCTAAATTATCACATGTTAGATATAGTTTCGTTTGAATGCATTCAAATTATTCGATTAAACTTAACCTGATTGTATAAGGTTTGGACCGAATTTACTCATTTCCATTTTAAAAATAGATTTTACAAATAAAACAAGTTAATAATTTTAATTTGGCGATCGAGGCTTATAAAAGTCGAAAGTTCTAATACAACTTTGTTTATTTTGGTAACTCAATTACTAAATTAATAGTTTTTTTTAATATTTACATAACTTGCGTTTTTTGACTTTATCATAAATATTTCTTTCACCTAAATCAGATTTTAATTAATTTAATTTTATTTGTCTTAACTTTTTTTTTCTATATGAAACGTTCTTTGCTCATTTTAATGCCTAATTATAAATAAAATATTGATTATAGAAGACAAAAATTAATAATTACTATACTGTTCATCTAAAAATGATTTTGTCGAGATTTTATCTTTATAATAAAAATATAATGAATTTTTGTTAAAGTAAGTATTTGCTTATGAACTTATAAATATTAATTTGGTACTTTTAACAGTCCTAAATTATGTTATGAGAACTTTACAATAATAAACTAATACTACTTAATTTTTGTTTATTATGATAAATACTAATAGTAAATGAATATTCTAAAAAGTAAAAATTGGAAATTAAATTTCAATTTCGAATAAATTGTTGTTTCGAGTAGATTTATTACGTGCAATATTTCCAAAATTTCATGTTTATAAAATAATATTTAGAATAAAATTTAAATTCATGAGTGTCTATATTTTAAAATGTAAATTTTAGAATTAGTTATATTCCATATCAAATAATTAAAATAAATTAATGCTGCATTTTATTAATAATGATGTTGTCAAAATGTTATTATCTAATTAGTTAAACTATAAACTAATAATGCGGTGTCGTAGGGGGTATTTTTGTCTAATTTTAATGTGTTTTATTTCTGTGACAGGGACAAGAAATTTTGTTCTTCGATTTTGGAAGGAACAAAAATTTTGTGCTTCTCTCATTCAGAGTCACATTAAAAATAGGTAGTGTCAGCAACTAAATACTACTGAGCACATAATTTTTGTGTTTTGTTATCCTTCTAAGCATACACTACGTCAATGAACTTGTGATACAGATGAGATGTGACAAATCTTTTGTGATAAATAAGATCGTAGCAATTTCAATCAATTTTCAGTGATCAAGTTCATTGATTAAGCGATATAATAAAACAGCAGAGTATTGCATACCTACAACCTATAATATCATACATGGCGTACATTAGAATATAAGGGCAAAAACTGATGTGGCCCTTGATTCTTCGCTATCAGTTTCAAACAATAACCTTAACGGAATGTTAAACATATACAGCAGGGCCAAGAAATCCCACAATATTTGAAAGGACAGTAGGTAAGGTTCTTGACGAACCTTGACTTCGACACTGCACGTGTTTGAGTTCGTGGAATTTATGTGAAGTCCCTAATTTTCTTTTTCAATTTACGGGAGACTTGTTTAGCCACCTTTAATATTCCGTCCTAACTTTAGTATGCGTGATTCCGTGTGCTGTTCTCAAGCTACAGAAACGGTTTTCTGTAATCTAAGGGTTTCACTATTTATTCAGTTAACGAATAGTTAAGTTTAGGTCCGTTTACCCTAACAAAAGTTACAAATATAGAAGACCATTTTATTATCTAAATGATGGTTAAAGATCTTTTTGGGAAATAAATTATAAATTTGAAGACGTTAAAACTGTTCCTCTCTATTAAACTGATTTTGGACAGGAAGAAAACATAAAAGTAATTACATCCTGCCCTAGTAACTTCCATATCATAATTTGCTGTTTTTGCAATTAATAAACAAAAAGATTATGAAGGAATTTCTCCGGTTGTCATCTGTTAAGAATACTCACATGTGAGTGTCCTACATCGAAAAAATAGACTAACATATAAGCTTTGTTGGTTACTCTACTTATTATCAATTAGTTTTAAGATAGAACTTCACTTGAGCTTATGTGTGGTCTTTCATTTTCGTTTGAGCCCGTAAGTCTATTACAAATTCTACATGGTATCAAAGCCAATGAAAATCTTGGCTTATTGTTTGCTTCGAAAGAGAGTCTATTATTTAATAAGCAACTTGAGAAGGATTTGAAGTCTACATAGAACAAGTAGCTTAGCAGTAATTTGCCCCAAGAGGGGGCCTATTTGACCTCAACAAAAGTCTAGCTCTGATAAAGACTGCTTACGTATCTCTTCAGATTGTTCAAATAAAAAAGTGACTCACGTGTGAGGGAAAACATTAAGAATACCCACATGTGAGCGCCTCATATAAAAAAAAAAAGAAAAAAGAAGACTAACATATAAATTTAGTGAACTACTCCACTTATTGCCAATTAATTTTAGGATGAAACTTCACTTGAACTTATATATGATCTAACTTTCCTTCCCGGATGACCCAGTAAGCCTTTTGAAAATTCTAACATCACCTAGTTTTCAAGTTAGTTGTGCCAGCTTAAGTGATTTGAACATTTTAGGCACAGGAAGTTGCCTGGAATCTGGGAGGCTGTACACACCCAGGGACTCCTACCAAATAATCAAAGTAAACTGGTTGAACTTTGAAGTTCTTAAGCTAAGAAATTTCCTACGACGAGGAAGAGGAACTGGAATATCAATTGGCCCAAAATAGTATCGTAGCCTGCGTTGCCAGCATGTTTCCTGTCAAAAATTTAAGAGTTTGTCTTATCCGTGGACAGAGACAGAATTGGACGACTTGTCGTAGAATTCCAAAAACATATAAATTGGGCTCTCATGATACAAAGAATAGCAACAGTAATTACTGCAAGGAAACGGCAGCTCATGAAACAATCTGCAGATGTTGGCTGTAAGATAGGAAACGGCAGCTCATGAAACAATCTGCAGATGTTGGCTGTAAGATAAGATTAACATTCGATTCATAATCATATCCTTCTTGATTCTGTTGTTTCACTGATATTCTTTTCTTTCTGTTTATACAACTATACATTCTGATCTGATTATTACAGAGAACTTTGAAGAAAAACTAAAGAACAAATAACGAGTTGAACACAACTAGTCTCATTAACCCTAGTTGGTGACGATGATAACCCTCTCTCTAGTGCTCCTAGAATGAATCAAACCTTCGTCTGTTCTCTTGTGTCTTGGACGTAGCAACCTGGAAAAGAACCCACCTTTCTTTTGATTATCATCATCACATACTTTATCCCTTCTCATTCTCGAAGTAAAAGCCAGTGATCTACTTTTAGTAAGCGCATTCTTGCCTCCGAACAAATACGAAAATGATGAGCCTTTTCCACTTGGGAAATATCGATACTGGTGCATTGGAGTCGAATAAGAAGAATCGGAGCAAGACGAATAGTAAGAAGACAAAGAAGAAGAAGATGACGAGTAACCCTTTCTGGTACCCCTACCACGAGAACTTGCAGTTAACAGGCGAGAGAGCTTTTCATTGAGACAAAGTGAACAAACCCCCGGTGCCTGCTGGTGCTTAGGGTGCTTCTTGCACCTACCATCCGGCTTTACGCGACCCATGATAAGAAGTTCTTTTGATCTCTTAAACTTTTCCATTGTTGGAGCTCTTCTGTCTTTTTTGTGTTCAGAGAGGGTGTGCTGGTATATATAAAGAGGGAGCTGAGGGTGTTCTTCCATGATACTTCATGGGAGGTTTCGTTGGAGACTTCTTAAAATAGCTTTTTTGACGGTTTGACATGGAATTTGACAAGTTGGCAGACAGGACCAAATGCACGGTTGCGATAAGGAGTGTAGTTTGTGGGGTCCGCGTCCGTCGGTGGCTGTGATCTTTATGCGTAGATTAAGTGGTGTGGAATGTAAGTAAACAATTCTAAGGAGGGCGGCTTGGATGATAATCTCCCTTTGCTTCCTTCTATTTATCCAAGACAAATGAAAAAATATTAAGTAAAATTTAATAAAAAAGAAAAATAAATAAATTGTAAATATTAAACATTTACTTTTAATACGAAGTCAATCCATAATCTTTGACGTGTGAAAATTAACTGTATCAATTTTAAATTATGGTATTAAACAACGAAATTGCGATAATTAATATCATTATCTCAGAACAAAATTAAAAATAAGCAAAAGAGCCAAAGCACCAATACGGTTTTGCCCGCGATTGTGTATATATAAAGTAAAATTTGATCTCTGAGATACTTAAACGGGACAGTCTGCTCTCTGCGTGACATAAAAATACTCATCAATTTTTTGAGGTATGACACTTTAACATGAAATCTGACCAATTTATTATCTAAATAATATACTTATGCCGTGTCAAACATTAACGATGGGCGGAGAATGTCACACCTGGTTTCTGCTCTTTCCTACTCTTTCTTCGGGGTCTAGTCTTCTTTTTTGTTGGTGAAGTTATGATAGATGTAGTCTTTTTATAGCGTCGTAGTATTCACGCATGCCTTGTCCATCGGGGACTTGTAGTCAGAGAGGAACAAGTCTTAATTTATTGTGGAATACCGAAATTTACAATTGGAAAGAGGAAAAGTCAAGTTTGAAACCATCATGCACGCAACCACTCGTGAGTTCATTAATTTATATATATTTGTTCCAGTTACAGTTAGAACCCAAAAACAAATAAGGATAAACCTTTCGTTGGTACAAATTAATTAAGTTGGAATGAGATTCAATATTGTTAGAAAATGAGGAGCAGTAGCAAATCCAAGAATGTGAACACAGCAAAGGCATTTTAAAAAAGTTGTTACACTTCCCAGTATTCCTGGTGGCCAGATCACTTGTAAAGAGCTCCCATGGTTCCACAAATTAAAAAGAAAAGAACAGAAAAAAGGGGGGGGTTGTTAGACTCTATAAATGTGTCCTAAATAAGTTTGGTGAGAAATAAAATTTAGACAGCAATTAAAGAGGACACGCTTGACAGTTGATCGGATCGGAAGGCTAGGAATATTTTACATGCTCGAAAACCCATACTCACGGCTCCATTTATGTTTAAGTAAGCGTTGCGTTAAGTTTTATGAAGATGAAGATGCTCCCTGCTACCTGCCCAAACACGCCCTTAGCTGCAGCAATGCATCTTTTGTTCTTTTAGCACGTCTGGCCTTAAGACTTGGCCAAAAGTTGTCGCAAAGCATTTCTATCGCTTTCTAGCAGAAGAAAAGCATTTCTAGCTTTAGCTATCAAAGTTATTCAAGAAAAAGTCACCCCACAAAGAAAATCAATCAGCATTCACCTCTATTATTAATAGATTCCTGATAAAGAAAAATATATATCTTACAAACCGATACTAGTAAACATTTCTGGGAGCAATAATAGCTTCTCTTATATTAAATTTATTTTACTTTTTTACTTTTTACTTTTTAAATTCAAACAAATTAATTTTGTTCAATTAAAGTTTCTTAATTTTTATAATAAAATGGTTTTGATTTTTCCATTATAATATTTTATTATTAACTCAATAAATATTAGTTACATATTTAATGTTAACTACAAAAAAAGAATTATGAGTAACATAAATTTTATTATTTTATTTGAAAATAATTTTATAATTATTTAATAAATTTATGAAATCATAAATAATAAATTTGAATCTTCAAAAAATTATAAACTAAAACTATTTTAAAATTTTAATATTCAATTTTTTTTAAAACATCAAATTTAATAAGTAAACTATATTTAGTAAATAAATACTACTTTACAAACAAAGTTTTATAAATTTCTTATTTATTTAGTTATTTGTTTTGAATAAAATATGGTAAAGTTACAATTAATATTTATTGATAAATATTATATAATTAAAATTATAGAAAACAAAAATCTATTTTAAATAATAAAGTATAATTAAATTGTTATTAATAATCAAATAAATTTTATTTTCAGTTAAAATAATACATAAACTTACACAAAGAGAGTGAGAACCAAACATAACTTAAAAGCAGGAAGTAGAATCAAGTCAGCCCTAATGTGTAAGTTGCAATAAACAGCATATTAAAGCAATAGATTAAGCGTCGACAAATGCCAATTGCTAAGAAACGCAATCCTATAAGGTTCATTGTGACACATCGCATATCAATTACCTCATCAAGCCTATAAACGCTTCACAAGTATATAATTAATATGATGTCATCCTGTTAGCCATAGTTGATTAACTAGAATTTTATGCATCACAAGTCCTTAGGTAACTTACTGGTACTGTACCGATCTTCAATATCGGTCGATTCTTAAAGAACTGGGTTATTATAGGACAAAATTATAAAATTGAACATTTTAGGGATTGAAATTGAAAAAAAAAACATTTATTAGGGTTAATGGTTCCCTTTTCCAAACTCCCACATGGAGCTTCAACCTTAGTTCTGCTTTGGAGAAATTAAATAATATTGATTAAAGATAGAAGAGGAATACAAATTTGAGGAAGACAAAAGACTCACCCATCAACCAAAACGAAAACGTTACACCCAAATAACCAGCCCCACATAAACGATAACGTTCCAATGTACAAATTAAAACCCATCATTGTGACCAAAATGGGAAAACGAAATCCCAATTCTCACAATTATCCTTCAACTTTTCCTAATTAGGGTTAGAGTATCAATGATCTCCACCATCTTAAGGGGCCAAGAATGGGCATAAAGATAGATCAGGTAATGTCCAAGCAATTAGGTTTTTGCCTAGCCTTGTACCATGAACGGTCTAGCCTATTCTTTGGTGATTAAAAGGTAAGATAGATCCTCCATAAACCCATGTTTCTCTTTTTCTTATTTCACACTTTAATATGACGGATGTAAGATGATTGAAGCTTCCCTTCTTATCTCTTTATGTACCAGGACATTGGTTGGGTGTCCTGAACACCATTTTTAACCCCTATGGCATTTCCTTTTCGTCAGTTAAATGGTAAGTCCCCCCTCCAATGCCTTCCATATTATCAAGAAATATTAGCTTCGAAAAACTTCCTGCTACTTTTGATATCACTACAATAAAATATAGAGTTTAAAGACACATAAAGTAAAGTTTTAGGCACTTTTCTGCGTCCTAAAAATAATTTTAGACGCTTTATAAAGCGGAAAAAAACAAATGTCTTAAAAACTATTTTCGATAATTTTCTTAGACACATAGTTGCATCGAAAAAATATACATTTTTTGCACATCTAAGCGTCAAAAATCTATTTACACAGATGCGTCAAAAAAATATATATTTTTGACGATTTTCTCAGACACATAAATTCTGTTTTAGACGCTTTATGTAAGCTTTTAGATACTTTTCTATGCCGATATTTTTTTCACTTTTCTTACTTGTTGGAAGTTAATCATCATATTATTTTTTATAATAATAATTTTGTTATCATACAGTTATTTGGTGTGATCAATTCAAAAATAGTGTTCTAGAATTGCAAATATTTGTAATTTAAATTATGTGTCAATGTATGATTGCAACAGGGTGTAAAAAGAATTGAAGTACATTTCAATTTATCCATTTCAAGAATATGAATAAATTAGAATACAAAAGATTGAACGACTTGGTATTTGCTTGATACAACTTAAAGCTTTGAGAAAGGTAACTTATTATCATTATTAAATTAAATATAATTTCTCGTAATTATTTATAATTTTATTTTATTTATTTACTATAACTCTTAATAAAACAAGCAATTATGTAGATTTAATTTGTCTTGACCATATCGATCTTTTAGTGGATTGAATTTTTAAGAAATCGAGTTTGATAGATAAGAATAACTTGGAAGATAATCTTGGCTGGGAAAGAATTGAAATGTCAACTGGAGCAATAAATTTAAATAGTGATAATGAAATTTTTCTCAGTGATGAGGATTTTGTACCAAATGAGAATTAAGGTTAATACAATTTGAGCGAATATTCAATTGAATGAAATTCTATGTTTTCATTTTTTTCTTTTCTTTTAATTTCATTTATATTTGATGTACATATTAAATTCTATATATGTAACTTCTAGTTGGTTGTTTCCTTAGCACAAACTCTTGTTGTAATACTTAAAGAGTCAAAGATTTTTATTATTCTTTTTTAAAAATTTTATGTAATTATTATTTATTATATGATAAAATTGTAACATTTTAAGTACTTTGTATTATCCTTAATTATATATTTGTATGTTGATTAAATGATTTTTTCAAATTAATTGTAGTTATTGTTAATATGTGAAATATTTAAAAAGTAATATTAATTGAAATAATTAGATCGTTATTTCTATTGTTATGATTTTTTAAGAAAGGTTGATGTAAAATTATAAATTATACAATACTATATATTAATGTACTATTTTATAATTTAAAAAATTTATAGATTATTTATAATTTTTAAAAATGCTGAAAATGTACCCGTACCTATATAGTATCGTAATAAAACTAAATTTGACATCAACACTTGTATATAACATTAATCTCTTATTGTAATGAACGACTTTGTTATCTTACAAAAACCTTTTTTTTTTTCAGACGTTTGGTTCCAGAGGTTTAAATTTTTGTGTGCTAAATTTTTTTTCAAAACCTAATAATTTAAAATTTTAAAAATTATTTAAATTTAATTTTAAACTAACAAATTCTTAAAAAAATTTCAATTAAATGTCATGTTAATATTAATATAATATTTTAATTTATTTTTATTTAAAATAAGTTATAATTAGTTCAATCAATTCTAATTTTGAATTAGTTTTATCTTAAAATTTTCAACCTTCTCCAATTAGTTTATGCTCTTCCTCGCATCTACCTTGTCAAATATCATTACCGAACTCTTCTTAAAATAAAAGATAAGAAAAACTCCAAATTTGCTCCCAATGCTATCAACATTTCAATTGCAAAACCTGCGTTTGCTTGTGTACCTAAATTCCCTCCCAAATGCTATTCTTCTGTTTAAAGTCACTAGATCCTTTGTAGTTCACCAAATCGAATGTAGCAGCAAACTCGGATGCAGAACAAACAATCCGAAGGTGTTCAAACTTGACACACACGAGTAGATGCAGACACAAACAAGTAGAAACAAAGGAAATGAGGAGAATACGCCCAAGTCCAAGAATTAATACAAGACACAAGCGGAAAGACCTTGACGGAACGGGTGCAAAGTTTGACAAAAGAAAAGAAAGAAAAATAACGGTAAGAATATTTGAAGGCGGTGCCTGTGAGGGAGAGTTGGAGTTGGGAGAAGACTGAAAAATTCAAATAAGGGTTAATTAAAATTAATTAAACTTTATTAGAATTTAAGATTAAGATTAATTATTTTATGATATTCATATTAAACATTTTAAAAATAAATGCGATAATTAAATTAAAAATAAAAATTTTGCACTAATTAATATGATATTTACTTGATAAATTTTTGGTTCCTTTAATATAAAAATAAATTTGAATAATTTAGTAGTCAAAATACTATAATTATACTCGTCAAGAAATAATTATAATAGTTTACCTAATTTCTATTTTTATTTGGCTCATAAGCTTGAGAGGGGGTTTAATGTCAGAAACAAATCCTCTATTTAGATATAATATTTTTACAGTAATCTATTAAATTTTATTTATATATTTATATAAAACACGCGTAAAAATGTAAATAAAAATTAACAAATAATTTGGGCATCATAAACGAAGAGATGTTTAACCACTCGTAGGTGATGTCATCAGCCGGTCCGGGCAAAGCAAGAAAAACTATAAAATCAGTACGATGCATGGTTATCTGTAGTTTATTAGCTTCTTTATCAACGGTGACGATTCAAAAGCCTAAAAAGCTCATATCGATCTTTCTAATATGGTTTGGGCTTTAAGAATATGGACCCAAATCGATTTTGAGCTGAGTCGTAGGTCCAAAATTGGAACAAGAAATGCTCTGACTCTTATGGTTGTCTAAGCTCTGCCTTTTGTAATTATATTTCTAATTTTTGTTTTAAAATTTAATAAAAATCTTTTTTATTTCAATTTTTATTTTAGTATGTTCCTGTTTTTAAATTTTTTAAAAACAAAATGGTGATTTTTTTCTATTAATTTATTTTTTAATATGATTTATTCTTAACTAAATATATGTCATTTCATTATTTAAAATAATAATAATTACTAATAATTATAAATAATTTAATTTAATTAATTAAAACTATTTTATTTTATTTTATTTTATTTTAATTAAATTAAATTAATAATTATCAACTAAATATAATTAAATTTAAAATATCTTTAAAATAAATAAAATTTTAAATAAATCTTGATTTAGTAATTAAGATATATATTAATTTACAAATAAATTTTAAATTTAAATTATATATTTCAATAAATTAAATTAAAATTTATTGATAATTTTATTAATTAATATTATATAAGAGATTAAAATAAATTTAATTAATTAAAATAATTTATCTTTAAGTTCTATATAATATATAATTATCATAGTAATAAAATATAATACATTGACATCAATAATTAAATATGTTTTATTTTATTTGAAAAACAAAAACCATAAATCATAAAAACAAAAAACAAAAAATAAAATCTACAACAAAAGCTAAAAGTGAAACCAAACAACTGCCAAGTTGTTTGATACCATCATATTCATGATCGTTCGTAAATATTTAGATGACATATTAACCAAAAATTAAGCTTTTAAAATTTCAATTAAAAGATCAACCTTTTATAATTTTAATAACTTTATTCAAAACGTTCATTTTATTAATTTGATTAAGGAGATCATTTTTATCTATAACATATAAGTTTTCACGTAGCTCCCTAAAGGATGGTTGAGTTGATAGAGTGATGAGACAAAAGACTAATAAGTCCTCTCTTGATCGAACCTGTCGTATAAAACTTGTATAATATAGAGTATTAACTTGACATGATTTATAAATTATTGTATCAATTTAGAAGTTTATCTAATACATATCTAAATGGTAGCAACTACATATTCTTCCGTTTTAAAAAAATAAATTTCACGATTCACGTGCATCTCCTTTCTTGCTAATTGTGGAGACCCATCAAAATACATGCGAATAAAGCGAAGAACAGTCTCATGAAACTCATATAAAGCATCTCCTTAAATTGAATGAGTAGAAAAGGTACAGTTTCTCTTCTGTCTTTATCTTTGTAACTTGTGACAATGATAAAGGGAGAGATATAACTAATTCTTATTCCAAGAATCTACTTCTTCCAGCAAGAAAATATTTTGATATACATTTAGTTAAATGGGTTAAAGGTTAAAGGTTATGGATTATGGGTTCTAGGTGTGAGTTAAGAGTTAGGGATTTAGTCCAAAGGGATGTTTAGTTGACCACTTGTTTTTTTGGGTAGAAGCCTACATGTTATGGATGATTCACTTGGTCAAATTAGAAAATTTTAACATTACTAAAATTTTTTAACTCAGTAGTTAATGTTATGAAAGGATTATCACTTAAATGTAAATTTTATAAGATTGAGTACTAAATTAAAAATTTTCAAAAAATCTAGCAATTTAGAATGTATTATCCTTTAAATCAGAAAATAAACCAAAAGCACCAACTAAATAACTGGCAATAAGAAAAACCTTTGCATTGATTGTACCAATCTTTGCTTTTTCACAAATGAGATTGTTATTTTATATATATATAGATGCATTAAAAAAGATGTATTTAAGAGAAATAGAAAAATATAATTATTTGATTATCAAGATATTAAACATATTTAAACAGAAATTATTTTCCTGTGAAGTGTTAAAATAAGAATAAAAAATTAAATCAATATTTTAAAATTAAAATAAAACACAGATCATCAATTTGTATTTTTCTATCTGATTTCTTTATCATGAAATTTTTATTCTAAAGAAAGATTGAGTTTGGAGTTTCTATTAAGTAGAATCATGTAAAAATAAAATGTAGGCTAGGTAATTAGAAAGGTTAGTGTGGGATGGAGTCAGGGGTGGGCAGCATCCGTACGAGGTGGGGTCTCTGCATAAGAAAAACTGGAACAGTACAGTGGGGCAATCGGTTGACTGTTCATGGGGATTGCTGTATACTAACGTCATTGCAATTGCCCAATTTACAAGGCTAGTAGCTAGATTCCCGTAGATCTATATTCACAGTCAAACATTGGGGGGCCCCATGTTTTGCTGCCAACACAAAGCGACTTGACGGAGATAAGAGTCGCAGCAGCTTTTGCCTCTGTCTCTTTCCCACTCAGTCAATCAAAGGAAAAAGACCGAAAACGACTTCTGTCCTCCCCACCTCCCCACTCCACTTCTCCATTAACCCACCATGTCTCTTTCTCATCACACCTGTTCTTTTCTACTCGCACTGATTTTTATCCCTTGGCTTAATGCACTAACTAGTTAGATACAAGATTATCTACATGCAAAAAGGTAAGGAGATTATTATGTAATAATTAATATCGTAGTAGACAGAGAACAGAAATGGGATATGGGGAATGTGCCGTTGAAGACAACCATTTTTTGAATCGGGAATTGGATGGATGACATTCTTCTTTCATGAGAACGTGGAGATGGTCCACTCTTTTAGGTAGACATGTAGTTTCTAGACCGTGGAAGGAAGAACATCTTTGGGCATACTCTTGCCACTAAATATAGTTAGCTACGGCTTTTTACCAACCACATGCTCTGATAACAGCTAATCATAAAGCCAACGACAAAAGTGAAACTCATCAATCGGAGAAGCAGCACCAGAAGACGCTCCCCTTTCGTTTCGTCAGCTTTGGGTTTTGGATATTTTGTGTCAATGCCTTGGTATTGTTTAGCCAGAGTACCTTTTGTTTATCCTGTAACGTTGGCATTTTGTATTACAGTAGGGCTTCCAGTTTCCTGAAGTTGACACTACTCCAAAGTATCCAAGCGGACAAAACCTTTCCTTTTTTGTTTTATTTTGATCGGAGATGCTAAGTCCTAGACGAGTAAGTTACGCAACTATTCAATATTCCGACAAGTTCTTAGGTCAGTTCAAGTATTGGAAGACAGCCAACAGCAAAGGACGAAAATGCTTGACTTATAATCCTTCACCTGGACTGTTAGATAAGCAATTAAAACTTACAGGGTTTCGCAGATTGTACAGGAACTCACGTTAATCCACCATTTGTCCTATCCCTACTTTGATTCATTGATATAGTCAGGCATGCTAATCTTTCGAGTGGCTCAGTAGTCAGTTCACACATCGGACCATCAATTTAGTCACAATCGGAGTTATTCGTAATGCGTAAAATAGAACCTAACCAATTCTGATTTCTGACGGGTCAAGCCAACTGTGGTGTCATGTGTAATGGTTAACCAACTCTTTACAATCCAATACACAGAAACTTAACAAAACCATATCTTCCACTACGGCAGTACTTATTATCGTCTTAACGTCCTCAATTTTGGTCCAAGTCCCTAGAAAAATAACTTTGATAAGATTTTCTTCTCAACGGACGGCGAATTAACAGCAAATTATATAAATTGATATAATTTAACTATTTAGATACGATAGGAGAGTCAAAATGAAGCTAAATTTAAAAGTGATTCTGAAACAAACTTATTAATTCTTTTTACCATAACTGGTAAATATACTAATTATGCTGCTCAGGGAAGTACCAATGAAGAGTGGGAGCTTGATCAACTGAAAAGAAATTGCAGGAGCCCTCTGTACTAAACAAACTCTGCTCTTCCAATTTCACAACATGAGGTTGATGGTAAACATGATACCCATTATTCATCATAGTTCTGGGATCTGGTAATTGAAACCAATTCATTAAACCATGTGAAGAGGAGAAATTATTGTGGTCTGTAACGAGTTCGTTGGAGTTGTTATTGTCACAGAAGTCGTGACTCCTGCTCTGCACTGAAGCATTGTTCTCAGAATCTTCCTTAACAGAGTGTCGGCTCTCTGCGTTATCATCACCGAACTTGGCTTTCAGTTCTTTGAGCTGAAATTGAAGCACCAAACCACACAATCAGGAACTCAAAGTTTTAGAGAAAAAAAAAAAATCAAACCACATGAATTCATTACTTAACTACTACGATTGAAAGAAATTAAAAAGTCTAATTTACTATGACAAACCTTTAGAAGTAAAGCCTCATTCTGTTGTTCAAGATTTTTGTAATCAAGCTTCAGAGCTTCGTAACCGGCCTTAAGGGCAACATACTCTTTCTCCAATTGCTTAGTCTTCCAACGGGCACGGCGGTTTTGAAACCAAATAGCCACTTGTCGTGGTTGGAGACCTAATTCTTCTGCTAACCTCAGCTTCCTCTCAGGTTCAAGCTTGTTTTCAACCTCAAAATTCTTCTCCAAGGACTTCACTTGCTCCAAGCTCAGTCTTCGTTTCTTCTCAATTGTATGGCTAGCTTCCTCAGCGTAGTCTTCTTCTTCTATACTATCCAACATTGCTTGGAATTCTCTACTATAACCTCTGTTTGCCTTCTGCGTCTTCTCTTCTATACATGCAAGGTTAGTGGAAGTTTATTGTCAGGAATACTACCCAGAAAACAGTCTTTGCATGATAAAAGGAAAAAGAAAAAAAAAACTTTGGTTTTACACTGCCTTTGAATGTAAATTCCATATCACAATTAGCTTCACAAAACTAGTGACAGATGTAGTCATGCTTGATATAGCAGACTCATCATCTTCAAGTACAAGTCTTGCTTACCGGAAATGGCGACAAAAGCAGCCAGGGAATCTGAGGAAGAACTAGAACTGAACCGTTTCATTACTCCAAGAAAACAGCTCAGCCGTTAAATTAGCAAGGGATTGTTTGTGACCTCAAAATTATGTCTTCTTTTTTTCTCCCTCGGTGTACAGAAACTACAAACTAATTGATGAGAAGGAAAAATGTCTTCCCCAGCGCTGAAGTTTCTCAGTAGTCAGAAATATTGGAACTTTCCTGGAGTCTAAACCAAGAGCAGGCAAAGCTTTTAATCGAGTAAAGAAAGATTAGCCTTACTCTAGATAATTATTGTTTAATAATGCAACTAACTTACAGATAAACAGGAGACACTGAACCTCCTTCACCACGCACAGTTATATAAAGTCACACATCTTTTACTATTGCGAGCTGTGAAGTTGACATGATGTTGACAGAAATTCATATTCTGTTTCATTTTCATTTGAAATTTGGGGCTTTGCAACGAGTCACCTCTTCCATGATTGTTCTAATTGATATGGATATGCAATTATACGTCAATCATCAACCTTAAGTTATGTCTTTAACTAAAACCACATTCCACTGGTCTTGATTAATTGTTTGCGATGTTCACGAATTTTTCACTATACTTATTTCGTTCGCAAGTCTTGCGATTTCCCAGTTATGGGAATTTTCCACCATACTTATTTCGTTCGTATGTCTTGCCATTTCCCAGTTATGTCAACAAAGAACCACTTAACTCACCTCATCCCACATGACAAAGTGGAGCAGACAACTTATCTAACCTGTTGCCCGTTGGATGAGGGAAGTGCTTACTTTGTATATCGATGAGTGCAAGAAAAGTTACAATGTGTGAATTAAGCCAGCTGTAGTTGAAAAACGTTACGAGAAACAGGGGAAGTTCCATGTATGCTACGAACTGAGAAATTAGAGAACTGTATGTGCTAGTTCGCGTTTGATTAAATGTCGAACTGCATTTAGATGGGGGATGTGTTCGTAGCTTATTGTCTTAAAGTTAAAGGGGTCCTTGGTTGTAAGAAGAAAGTATTTTCCATTAAACTTGGCTACACATTCAGTTCAACTCTCAATAATTTTTTTTTTTTTGTCTGTGGAATCAGTAAAAAGTAAGTTATATCGGCGATTATGTACTGTGTAAGATAAGAGACATTTGGAATCAACGTGATAAGGGAGGATCTGTGGGATTTGTCTTAGATGGTTGTTTAAAAAAAGATTGACGTCATCATAAAGACTTGAATGAAGCAGCCAAAAATCAATCTCAAAGCCTTGGCCTTTCCAGAAATTGGATTGTGACGGGTGAAGCAACTAGGATTAGCACAATAGTCTTTAGCCATCATTTTCCATGGATGACCTTGTAAGCAACTAGATCAGCTGCTGGGAGGTTGTTACACTGTCAATTAATCCCGACATGGAAATGCTCTTACATGTATGCTATCCAACCAACAATTATGACCTTATGACATTATCGGATTTCATTTAAAATCTCTCCCCATTTCTCTGTCTCTCTCTCTCACCCCCATGTATACAAAAATTATAAAAATAAGTTAACATCTTCTTAATTCAATTTATTTCAATTAAATTTGACTAACTGTTAAACTTATAATAGAGTCTTTGGAGTTGTTATCACCTAACTTTAATGATAAATTATATTAAGATAACTATGTAAAAATTAGTAAAAAGGTTCATTTTTTAAATAATTCTAATATTAAAAAATATTTTAAAAAGTAATTTTGAATAATTTAAAGTTAATAAAATTTTATCTTTTAACTTCTCCATAAATTATAGGCTTACGTGTGAAGCTATAGTGATGTCATGTCTACAGAAAAAAAAAAAGAGTGACATGTTGTATATCCTGCGATGGTGGATTCATAAATGCTTGTACGGCGGTTAATTTTGCTTTTACTTTTCTTTATTGAGGAGCAACACATAACGTAAACACGGGGGAACTCTTATGTTATACATGGTAAAACCAGTTCCCTGTTTGCTCGTCCACTAACAGTAATTGATTATATGTCAATCGAAATTAATCTTATATAATAATAAAAAATATTTATTATATAATATGTAATGATAATTATAAAGACTACTAAATTTATGATCCAAATTATGAAGTGAAGAATCTTAATTCTTTTCTGTCTCACCAAATAACAAGGCCTTTAAAGAAATCCAAATGATTTTCATGTAAGACGTGTGTTCGTCCCATATCTGGTTTAT
Source organism: Erythroxylum suave (assembly GCA_027563595.1). Taxonomy (NCBI): domain Eukaryota; kingdom Viridiplantae; phylum Streptophyta; class Magnoliopsida; order Malpighiales; family Erythroxylaceae; genus Erythroxylum; species Erythroxylum suave. The sequence goes on along the minus strand of JAOSBN010000006.1, from coordinate 8,676,969 downwards.
ACAAATAAGAAGTTTGCATCAGAGACATTACAGTTTCCAATAAACATTTATGACATTAGTAACAAAGAAAGAAGTAGTAACAAGGAAACCATCTAATCAAAGCAGCATCTACAATCACCAGTGTGCAAACCAAGAACCGAAGAGATTGTCAAGCTTCAACTGAGTTAAATAATACCAATTTGCATAGGTTACCCGACGCACTGACCATCACCTTTTCGTGTATGATATGCCTTCTTAATTTGCTAGAATTCTTGTTCCGAAAGAGTCTGCCAAGTTTCTCCACTTTAAATCTTTTCTCGGAGACTTGGAGTAATCCTCACATATTACGTAATAAGTTCACCAATTATATCTTAAATAAAATTAACTACGTGATTATTATTATTTAATAATTTGTATTATAAATATTTTTAATTATTTATAATTTCAAAATATACAGGTAGATGATGGTTCTTGAAGCAATTGATAAAGTTGCTTCTTTGTGACCATATTAAATCTCCGCAAGGTAAAGAGCCTTGTAAATTGAATACGTTTACTAAAAAGAATTTACGGGTAATTAAACTTTGTTCCAGCATAATATATGCAGCATATTTTCCTTTCTTTTCCATTATTCTTTACTTTCACTGCCCAATACCATTAGCTTCGTATTCTGTTTAAACAGTTGCGTCGCTGAACCTCGGCAAGCTATCCAAGTTTGATTCAAACAACTAGCACTACGTAAAATACCATCAGAATGAGTACTTCTGTGCTATTCATGATTTCTTTCTCGACAATGTAAAGGTTAACATTCCAAATTCCAATTCAATTACAGGCTTCTAACAAAAATAAAAATAAAGAGTACTCAAATAAGTAATTTACCCAAGAACATTAGCTACTATATGCTCTCTACCCTAGTTCAAAGCAGTAGCAATAACATATGTTGCTTAGTACAAGAGCGTCTCCCCACCCACTTTGTTCTGCTAGAGAAGAATATATGGTACAAAAGACAAAAGCTACTCGACTCTCGATGCAAAATTTGACGATTAAAGTTGATGGCAAGAATACATCCATATTGGCAGCTCACTTTCTGGCACCGACCTCTGTACCTAAGCAAGCAACAGGCTGTGGAATATTTTAACATCAATCAAGGATTTCCAACATGTAGGCGTCGCCCAAGTTTCCACCACAAAGGAGAGGAAGGCCGCCTAATCGTATGAGGCCTCATTTCTCACATTTCCTGATAGGTGAGCTCTAGGTCACTTCGAGAATTATTAAATTTTCTTCAGTTCTGTTGTTAAACGATGAGAAATTCCATGAGTTCTTATTGCTCTCCACATCAAAATCGTCGAGAATTAAGAAACCGGTTGACATAGATGTGGAGGACTTTTTAGGTATACGTCCCTTTTAAAGTAAGTAAAAAAAGCGAAGAGTCCATCCCGGTCAATAGTTAAAATCCCATCAAAGTTCATATCATTAGCTCCATCCACATCAAGTTATCGTCACAGTCACATGGGCTCTTAATTCAACGTCCTTCTGAATATCTAGAGAAGTTTGTTCACGTTTCAAGGGGAGTTTCAAAAATGGTGTATAGCGCTTCTTTCGCGTGAAATCATGGAGGTTTACTATACCAGAAGAAGTAAAGTGATGTGTCTTCCTCTGCCATTTATCAGGCAGCTCACAGATTCCATGACAGAGATGCTCCAAAATTACATGCATTAGAGATTTAACGACATGAAAATGGTGCACTACTTTACCAAAAAAAACAAAAAAAGACACAGCTTTTGTACAGTAGATTAGACATCAATGATTTGAAGGGAAAGTTTACTCTTTTTTGTTGATGTTCTGTGTTTTCAAGAAATCTTTCTAAACACGAGGTTGGAAAGTGAGAAATGGAATATATTTTGTATTTTGTTCTGGTGAGCAATCTAATCACGCAAAATAATTGGTTATTTTTGAGAGATTGGATGGTTTCCTGTTTCAAAAGATTGTTTGGTTTCATCCGTTGAAGACATGACTGCAAAGCCTTGTCTTAAAACAGTTATATTATTACTATTTAGGGCATTTAGCATCGAAAATTGACATTAAAGTTACAAAGGAATAGATGTTCATGTTAGAGACGATCAATGGTCCTGTTTGTAAAATGGAAGACACACCAGACTATGAACATCTAATGTGGAGAAATTTACAGCAGAGAAGCATTCATACGTTTGGGTTTTTGGAACTAAAAGAAAGACGAAACAATTTTTTTAAATAAAACTACTCCACACAAAATTTATTCATTAACTGAAACTATATGGAAATTTTTAAAAATATCTTCATTAAACTTGATCATTATACATTCTATTTCATCTAAATCAACCTAAGCTTATTTAATTTAAATTAATGATACTTAGTTTTAATCTATCTCGAATTTAATCTAAAGGGCAAATCCCAGTATATAAGGCTTCCTGTTTTGTGAGGATCAAATGAGTCAATTGCCCCAGAGCCTGCCTTCTTATTTAATCTAATCAATAAAATAAAATTTAAAAGATGTTAATCTAAAAAAAAAGTGATTGAATATCATATGTCTAAAATTTCTTGAGAAGTTCACTGTGCATTGAACTTAATTATTTAAACTTGATTCTTGGTAAAACTTCAATCATCCTATTTGAACTTTGTGTTTGAGATTAGTACAAATTATCTTCATAATTGAATCCTTCTTATAAACATCAGGAAATTCCTATCAAGATATGAATATTTTCACCTTTTAAACTATCAATTGACTTGTAATAAATTTTAGTAGCATATATAGAATCATTCATTTTGTTATTCCTTTATCACACTCTAATATTGGATGGTGTAATCGATGTAAGATTCTAAGTTGTTGAAATGGTCTCAAATTCTACAAACTTTGATATTTGTCTTAACTTATGTAGGAAATGACAATATCTGATATAAAAACGTACTCTCTGAACACAAATTATGGGTTTATTTAATTGAAAATTTATAGTTCTCATATTTGTTAAGTAACTCTATGATGGAAGCTTATCACATCTGTTAGGAATAAATGATATCTCTACTAATAAATCAATTCTTGAGTAGACTTAATATGCTATATCTTAGGTTTGTTCTTGCATGTTATTTTTCATCTCATTTACTTCATCATATCACAAACATATTCAATTCTTTTACTAAGTGATGATGACCATCTTTGAATACTTATTTTTTTTCACATGAATCACCAATCAAAATGATTTTTTCTATTCTAAATTTTCTTGAATTAAATTTAATTTGCTTTTATAAAATTGTTTCATAAGATTGTATCTTATGGCAACATTTTAAAATAGTAAAATTTAAATTTAATTCTCAAGAATTAGACAAAAGTCATTGGAGCATACTATGAGGCTCATTAAAACTTTAGGGTCTTACATAATATGACTTGGAGCGTATGTCAGTTTTTGTGCAAAATTATATTGGTTCAAACATATTTAGTATTTACAACGAGTTCACTAGTCTACTCTTAAATCTATCTTTTTGAACTCTCAATTAGCAACTTAAGATATATATGGTAACCATTTGATCACCCTAAACTAGTTTTCTTTCGGACTTATTATCTAAGATGAAATTCATGATTTGAGTTTCTTGCTTTTGCTCTTAATTATCACCTTGGTGATAAACTTAAAACCTATCTAATCTCCATTCATCACAAATACTTGAGATAATTGCCTATATGAGAGGGTCAATCTCTTATTTTTCTAACATACTCTTTGATTTATACTCAAAATATGTCATATAAAGAAACATATTTCAGAATTAAGTATTACACAGTGCTTATCACATAATAAATAATGTCAACACATATTTGCAGTTAGACATGACAATATAATGAATGAGCAGACCCAATAACAAAGTTGACCTTTGGTTATGTTTTTGTGGCGACAATTTCAAAATCGTAGCTAAAAGTTAGCTTTTGATGACGATTTTTAAAACCGTCCCCAAAGGCTTAACATTTCGTGACGTTTTATAAAGTCATTGCTAAATGGCAAGCATTTGGTGACGCTTTCTAGGAATCGTCACAAAAGGCTTATCCTTTTGTGATGGTTTAGTTTTTCTGTTGCCAACGGGTGAGTCTTTAACAATGCCTTTAATAATCATCGCAAAAGGTAAGACTGTTTAAATAACAAAATAACTTTCTTATTTATAATTATGAATTCACTAACTTTGACTTGATCATTTTGTGATTAAACATCATATTGAGAAAAATCAAATTTAATATTATTGACAATGATTCTTAGTGTAAAAATAAATTTAGCTAACAAAAAGGTAAAATCATTTCAATAATTTATTAAAGTATCAACTCAAAATTAATTAATATTACGCAGATTTATACTTTTTATTTTTTTCTTTTAAATTATATGATTTGAAAATTTATATGATGTCATAAAATTTTAAAATAATTTTAACATGAAGTTTGTAATATAATGATATATGATTCTTATAGAAAAAACAATAAACATGGATATATGGTAAGTAATATAATATAATGATATAGGTAAGTAATACAAGATTTTAATTAGAAGTTTAATAATTCTTATACATAAAGCAATAAATAAAGATTCATGTCTATTCCATCGAAAAGAAAAAGAAATAATTATTTTTTTGAATTCTAAGTAATATGAGATGTGGTAAATAAGGTAAAGAAGTTCCTGATATTTGGATTCCTTAGAAGGCTCCTTGCAAGTTTAAAGACATCAATTGAAACTGTCAAAGATCTTCCTTTGGAGTTGACTTATTGACACCCTCTTCCAAAAACTTCTTAGCTTTAACTAAACTAGTAGAAGATACAGTGAATGATTTCCCAGATTTAGTATGAATCAATGAATTAGATGAATTGCACGTACAATGCATTTTACCTAAGGAACAAATAGTAGAAAACTTAAAAAGCTAAATCAAAAGTTATAAAGAACCTAAATTCAAACACATGCATACTTGATTGAATGACTCCATCATCGTCACAATGAATAAACATAGTTTTTGCAATCGATGACTGTTTCAAAATAATTGATTTCCCTAATCCAGTATAAACCATCAGGATATTAACACCACCTCCATTCTCCTCTACATTCTCTTGAAGATTCAAGGAAGCTTTACATAACATATGGAATATACAATCACACATTCATCTTATAAACCCCTAACAGAAAATGAGATACAGATAATAAAGAAAGAGACCTAATTTAGATGATAGTAAAAACCTTGAATAAGAAGATCAAACATTATAGGAAAGCAGTGATTAGACTTTGATGAGAAGATTTTTTAATGCATTGATTTATTCTTTATCTGGGAGAATTCTGCCACATTCCTACCATCGAAGCTCATTTCTACCATGAGAAACTATTTGCTATGTTGATTTTCTGTGATGAATTTATGTTAACAATTTTATTTCGAAAAACCAATAGAAACAAAAATAAGTCATAAATTTAATCAATATACAAATAGAGTGTACAATTTAATAAGGTAACAAAAAATTACATGCAATTAACAAAATATTCACAGAAGAAGCAAAGATGATTGGAACCTAATTTTTTAACCATTTAAAAATTCCCTGCAGAAGCACATTCTATGTTTGCCACTCACCGTCAAAGATAAATAAAATCCAAAGCACATGCTACATATTAATAAGTGATTTGACGTCTTTAAGAATAGAAGACTTCTTATTTGAATGTTCTTTTCACATATGACATACTTCTAAGATTATTAATAGACATCAATAAGTCAATATAACACGTTGAAGTTGAGTTTATAACCTAGTCAAATAAGAAAAGAAAGTTTTTATTACATATAATATTAGGGCTTTTAAACATTGTCTATTCCAAACATAAGTCACATCCTACATAAATACACAACCAAATTATACAACATATACCATATAACTTTTTAAGTCTTATATCATCAAATCTAATACAAAAGATGCTTATCAATCAAGGTAAAGTTCGCTACTTATCTTTATAGTTGTGATCAATCCAATTTTGAGCATGGGTATAAATATAATGTATTATTTTTGACTATAACCATCGGCAACAAAGAACATCTTAAATATGAACTTATAACAAACAATTGAAACATTGTAAATAAGAAGAAATGTTGAGGAAATGACTTTGGAGATCTTGGATAATCATTCATGCACACAAATATCCCACTTCTCCATAAATTTTTTCCAACACTCTAGCAATGTTAAATTTGTGATCTATTAAGTGAATCAAATTCATATTATAAGGTTGACAATGTTAATTGTGTATGTACTATATATAGGGGATGCAAAAATTAAATGTGTTTTCATCTAAAGCCACTATTTTGATAAAGAGAGGTCAAATATGTGGGAGTTGGATCTCCCTAGCCCCTCATCAAATATGGAGAGAGTTATTATCATGGAATTCAAAAATGGAGGAAGTATAGAAATAGGAAGGGTAACTGTAGGCAATTAATAAGATGTAGAAATCTCACAGAAAACACATGCAAGGAATCCAAGCAGATGAACATATCAACTTTAGAGCAGTTACATAAAAATTTACAAAGAGGGAAGACTTACATGAAGAGTTGAATGAAGATTGAGGATCAAAGCTATCTCTCCAAAATATCACCCTGTGATGTCTAACTACTAGCTGGAAATCTGAATAAACCAAGAAGACACTTAGTTAGTACAAAAGAATCAAGTAATTTCATACATCGAGGTTAGCTTTCACCTGGGATGGGATGGGATGGGATGGGAGTGATCAATGACTTCTCCAAGAGAAAGCTAATGACTAGATATTAAAGAATAATGACCAAAGGTAAAAAGAAGAACAAAAGGTGAAAAGCAAGACAGAGGAACATGTATCTAGCAACTTGACCAACTCGAAGAAGAAGATCGCCTTCAATGGTTTAACCCTAATTAGGAAGCATCTGGAGACTCTATCAGTTGGGGAGGATTTCTTTACCTTATTTATAAAACACTATCATAGATATATTACCTTGTCTGTTGTTTACAACAACTTTGCCATTTTTTCACTTTGTTAGTAGTTGAGGGTAACTTGTCATTTTGACCATGCTTGTAGGAGAGCTGTTTTCTCTCCAGAGACTGTTTTAACATGCATAAATCTTTATATTAATTACAATTGTTTTCTATGCATTCATATATCATTATATTAATTACAATATAATTAAAAATAATTACAATATAATAAAAATGGAAATGAATAATAAAAATTAATATCATATTTATAAAAACCATATTAGATTTTTTGGCTACGATTTTAAGTGTAAATATAAATTAGCTAAGAACAATGTCTTTTCAAAAACTTGTAAAAATCTAAATACAAAATTAATTAATAATGCAATATTTTTATACTTTTTTTCTTTTAAAATATATGATTTGGTAATTTAATGTGGTGTCACAAAACTATATTTGTTATATATAAATGATATAATATTTTATTGAATTTCAATATTACATAAACTTTGTTAAATACATAAATATATATGAAAATATTTGACGACGATTAATAAAAATAGTTTTGAGAAATCGTCGTCAATGGTTAACCTTTGGTGAAGTTTCTCTAAATTCGTCAACAATGGTCTACAGTTGGTGACTCTTTTTTGAATCATCGCCAAATGTTTTCCACATTTCTTCTAAATTAATAAAAAATGACGTCATTTGTTTCAAAATGAAGCTCTCTTCATCTTCATTATTTTGCTGTCATATTTCCTTTAGTTTTTCAATTGAAAAAGCATCGTCTATTATGGTCGTTTGTAGTTTGTTGTGGTCATCTCCGATTGTCCATCTATCCAGGTAAGTCATCCGTTAGGTATTGTTTTTATGTTTTGTTTTCAAGAAGCCTCCTTTTTGTGTTTCGCTTTTTGCTACATTATCATTCTTTGGGCTTTGTGTTCTCCTTTTGGTCTATGGTTTTTTTTGTTTGTGTTTAGAAGGTGGTGAATTGTGTTTCTGTTTTGGTTATGTATGGGTTGACATTTTGTTACTAACTTCCACGCTTGTTTGAGGAATGCCTACCAATTGTTCGATGAAAGGTTTGTTAAAGATGTCCTACTTTTTTTTAATTGTTTGTCACAAATTTATGAGTTCTTATGAAAGGAATGCGTCACCATTTTTGATTATTTAGTATAATATTTAATGTTTTATTATATACTAACCAGAATGTAGATATGATACATCATCAATTTAAGTAAATTCAAAACCTTGTATAAATAGGTAGGTACATGCCTATGAAGATTTCTCATATTATGGTTTTGGACCTTTGTTTTAAACTTACAATAATAAGAATTTTACATTATTATGCATAAAATGAATCAAATAAATGTGATGAATTTTGTAAAATTTTTAAATTCACATGGGCTAGGTATTAACTATATATTGATGGGATTTCTTTGTTGCATCCTCTACTATTGTGACTAAAGTCCTCATATTTTTCTTTATTGGCAAAGATGTGAAAAAGTAGGTTTATTATCAACCTTTAATTGATTCAAGAATGAAAGAAAATATTCCCCCTATCATAGGATATAATATATGCTTATAAATATTATATAATCCATCTTTTTTATTGAAAAGTAATAAAATTATATTGTGTATAACAAAAAAGTACACCCCGAACGTGCTACAATTTGAATGTAGATAGAAAGAGGAATAAAGGAACTCTTTTTAATTTCTGAGTAAAAAAACACAATTATCTAGTCTTTGTTATTATAACCCTCTCATTCAAAATTCCATGATGCTTTGATGTTAGGGGAGAGGTTGTTTGCTACTCCTCTTGCTAGCATCGAGAGCTTGTTAAGTAGAATTATTTTTTTGGTAAACTTGTTCCACCTTTCTTACTTCCCCTCTGGATATTCTTCTATTCCTCTCCCGTCATATGAAATACACCATTGTTGCGAAGCATATTTTTAATGCTTTATAGATTGCACTTTTCGTCACATTCATTGTGGTGACCCAGTCTACCATTTTTCCCACCTTTCAGCTGGTAGTCAAACCCCTATCCTAGCTTGTATCCTCTGCCATATTTGATTCATATACCTAGAATTTATTGGCAGATGATATACTTTTTCCATATAAGCTTTGCGTAATTCATAGTTTAGATTTTTTATATTAAACTTCATTCTGTCTTTTATATCAAGTCTACCTATAACTCCTAGCCAAAGGATTACCACATGTACAGGATGAATGTCTTCTTCTTAGACCATGTTATCCCACTTTATTCTTTTTGCTAGCGTTTCCTGTAAATGCTTCATAGAAATTGTCAACAAATGCTTTAACCTTTTACTTTGAATGATGGATAACAATGATGATATATTTATATGGGTACTTATAAAGTTCCCATCTCTACAACTATAGGTTTAGTCTCAAATGCATCTATCTTGTGTTCATAACTTCAAAACAAATATGTATTCTTTTAAATTTCAAAATTAAAGACTCTTGGATCATTGATAATTAAAGCTCCATAATTGATCTAATAATGCTAAACTTAAACTTATGTACATATCCTTATAGCTTTAAATATTCATTAATTTATGTTTTTGCCTCTCATTTCTTAATTTCTTTTTTATAACTTTACACATATTTTAATTGAAAAAAATACATATATGGAAAGTTTAGCATCATTTTTCAATAATGTGTTCAAATTATTTTCTTAAGCAGTATAATAATCATAGAGAGGTTATTTCTTTGTGACGTTAGTGCATCATAACGTTACACAAAATAAACTAGACCTACAACTATAGTTGTGATGAATTCGATGGGAGTTCAGTTCTTTGGTTTAATCTTGGCCTACACCCAGTTGAACATACTTCATTGATTTATTGTTCTCAAATCTCTCCTAGCAACTATTGGTCATAGATTAAAAACAAGCTCTGTTAATCCTAGTTTTTTCTTAGGTCATGTTTAATTAAAAGATGCTCGTTAATTAAACCTAGCCATCCAATAACCTAGAACAAGCTCTTTAGATTTAATTGGACAATTGTATTGCTAATTAGGAAAACAGACCAATCTAAACAACAACCATAGATGCTCAGGACATTTAACCTAGGTTTTGTTATCTCTAATGATTACGAACCATTAGTTGCTACAAATGAATATCAAATACAACAATTATGAATTATATTAAAATTCTAGGTATAGGTTCAGACATAAATAATTGAATGCTAACGAGAATATGATCATTCATACATAAAACCTAAATCCATAAGCATAGGATAACATAATTAATTCCAAAAGAGAGAAAGAAATAACAAATACAAAGAAGAAATTCTTAATAGGGTAATCAATGTTGACGTCACCTTTGAACCAGGGTCAAGATGCTAGCTCTCTATGAGTCTCTATATCACCTATGTGTAGTACCCCCTTACCGCAGGGTACACACCGAGATGCTCGGAGGTCATTCCGACACATATCCTACGATAAGGGTGAACTACTATCGATCACTATATAAACTTCACATGGCATCATATCATTATTCATTATAAAGCATCATATTGAAATCACAATATTTTAAAACCCAACATTTTTCCTCATTTCATTTCACAAACTCGAAAGTCTACATTGTTTCTTTCAACACTGACTACATGTACATCATTGAAACTTAGTACAAAAGTACTACATGAAAGAGGAGAATACACATAATCTATCCAATCTATCCCAAAATCCCAACTGACCGACCTTTGCGCCATGACTTCTCTTTGCCAAAATCACGTAGAGCCTCCTACTCGATAGAGTCATCTCTCGGTCCTGAAAGATAACATTGAAATTTTGATGAGTTTTGCAAACTCAATGAGGTAACCATCATTGATAGTTCACTTAATTCATGCATCACCTTATTTCACATAACATATAATCACATTGGATCACATACACTAAATAAATGATGTCACATTAAACATTTAACACTTTATAATCATTTAAATCATGTATTAGCAATGCACATGAGACTCACTTTCTTTCTTATTGTTGTGACAGAGTGCCTGTCACAGACTTATACAAATATTGGCCCTTAGGGCTCAATCAGATAAAATCACGGAGCATAGTTCTACGTGTCAAATCATAAAAATTCATGGAGCAAAGCTCTATGTAGAAGCGCTTCATAATGGCAACTCAAGTCTCAATGCCTTTATCTGAGCATGCATTTTATGAAATGCAACAATTTCTAAATATCCCATATATCACAATCTTATATGAATGTTCAGGCAAAATTTCAGAGTCATCGGACCTAAGTTTGGCATTTAACTTTCGTTGAGAATCAAATGACAATCTCATATCAAATGCACATTTATTTCATCTTATTCACATACAAGTAGAACTTCAATATCTCAATCCATATCACAGTTATCGGAACTTCATGTTCGGAATCAACATTCAAGCCACATTTATTTAGTCATTTCAACAGAATTTAGACAACCAGAAATTAAGTGAGACCATCTAGGTTACTCACAAGTTACTCCCGAAGCTAATTCCTAGAAGTGCCGACAACGTTTGGAAGTTGATGTTCCAACTGTTCCTCTATAACAAAATAATACACACATATATCAGAATCTGCACAATTATGCATGTTCATTAATGAACATATATGGAATGAATTAAGTACAATGTATATTCATGACTATCCCGGGTATCCTTCTATCTAGGTTATTACAACCATAGTCAAATATCGAATCTCACTTAACTAGCATTGTTCGTAGGGTTTATAACTCAACAACCCATTTGAATCCAATTTCTATAACCTAATGAGCCATTTCAGATTTCTCCCCAAACTCTGACTTTCGAGTTTACTATTCACATTAAATCAGAGAGTGTGATTGATATAATTTGGTCTTATAAGTAGAAAGTAGACGAATTTTTAAAACATAGACGATGGCTAAAAGTAGACGAAATATCAAAGGTAGATGAAGTGAAACACAGATGGAAGCAAAAGACAAACGATATGCCAAAAGACAGACGGAATCTCAAAAGGAGAATAAATTCAAAAGACAGACGAGAGCAAAACATAAACGGAAGCAAAAGGCAGACGAAATTCAAAAGACAGACGATAAGAGGTCAAACATAGACGATAAAAGTCAAACATAGATGAAGCGCCAAAAGACAGATGCAACGCCAAAATACAGATGCAAAGCCAAAAGGCAGACGGAATCTTAAAAGTAGACGAAATTCCAAAGACAGACGATAGCAAAACATAGACGAAAGCAAAAAGTGTACGAAATTCAAAAGGCAGACGATAAGAGGTCAAACATAGACGATAAAAGTCAAACATAGACGAAGCGCCAAAAGACAGACGTAACTCCAAAAGACAGACGAAGAGTCTAAAGGTAGACGGAATCTTAAAGGCAGACGAAATTCAAAAGACAGACGATAGCAAAACATAGACGAAAGCAAAATATAGACGAAAGCAAAAGGCAGATGAAATTCAAAAGACAGACGATAAGAGGTCAAACATAGACAATAAAAGTCAAACATAGACGAAGTGACAAAAGGAAGACGCAACGTCAAAAGACAGACGAAGTGTCTAAAGGCAGACAGAATCTCAAAGGCAGATGAAATTCAAAAGACAGACGATAGTAAAACATAGACGCAAAGTGGTCAACATAGATGATAAAATAGTCAACCACAAACGATAAAACATAGACGCAAAGTGATCAACACAGACGATAAAATAGTCAACTACAGACGATAAAATATAGACGATGTGTCTTTACAGACAAACATCTATGCTCCTGGATATCTCTAAGTCTTCATCAACTCTCATATAACACCTAAGTATTCATACATGCTCAGTGAAGAAACAGAGCTTATCAACTTCGATATCTAACTCTCTACATTAATCTTATACATTATTTTATTTCTATTTCAACTCCATGAACCATTTCACAACACCTGATCACTAATAATCCATCAAAACCCAAATAACACCATATCCCCATATTTTCATCCCTTTGACATAGTGTTCGTGAATACAATTATATGAAAATGCCATGTTCATGCAGATGACAGTAACTCATCAAATTTATTTCAAAATCTCCAATTCTAAAGAATTTATTCACTACCTTCTTGTTGAAAACTCCAATATCTTTAACTATCCCCAAAGCCTTAATTTCATGCAAAATCACGTACTCCTCTGTGAACACTAACCAACTTCTGGTTTTTCTTAAGGTAGAAGAAACACTTTAGGAGTAAAGGAAATGGTGAGGGGTATGAAGAATCAGAGTTAACTCTCATAAGGAGTTTGATGGAAAACTCTGTGTATGGGAAGAATTTGGATAAGATGATCATAAGGAAAGAACTTAGGAAAAGTACCAACCCCTTTTTAACTCTCGAATTACTCAAACTTTTGACACATCATAAAAACAACTTTACACTTGTCCTCTTCCTAAGGTCTAGGTTCTAACTTAGTTTGTTTTGAACTAACTCCCTTCAACTCTCATCTTTACAATCCAACTATCTCCAAATCTTCATTTGATTTCTTCTCTTCTTTTTCCTATTTTCCATAATACTCTATAAATTACAAAAATAAGTCCTAAGTTCACCAAAGCTCATAAATCTCAAAATTCTACTAACCAATAATATTTCCAATGTAGAAACATTCATAATTCTAAAAAATCATAATTCAATCCAATTATACCCGGAATTATTCATGAATGCATGTACACTTAATTTCATGTGCAGAAAGTTCACTATTCACTTGTATGAGCATGTCATATTATGCATGACCACAAAAATGCATTTCTTGCCTCTTACTGAGCACTCCTATTTACTATTCTAACCTTCCCATAGGTAATGGGATGTCACACTCTAAATAGATGGAGCTTTGCCCCTTCTCCTCATATTCTCCCGAAGCTTCACTTTAAAGTTTCTCCAAGCCAAAAACACAAACTTTCATATCTTTTGGCCGTCACCAATATGTTGATTTTATATAAAAAATGTAGGGTTTAATGGATAGCTGACACTTCTCAAGGTGATTAGTGGGTGTGTCATGGGTCACACCCTTGATACACTTATCACAATGGTGACACAACTTCTCATGATCGTGAGAAGTGTTGCATGGGCGTGAGACATATGCACTCCATGTATAATCATGAGCATGCTTCGTTCTCCATTCTTTTATGCTTTATCTTTTCCTCTTCTTTTAATCTCCTTCTTCTTCTTCTTAATCCATGAAGAAAAGTGAGAGTGAATCTTCAAAAAATGGCCCAAATATAGTGCCTTCATCTCACTTGAGCTTCCTCACTTCCGAATTTTGCCTAAAACCATATATAAACTAAAATTAGTATCTTAAACATTTTCATAGCAATAATCACTAGGTGCTATGGAATAAATTCATAATGAATTAAGTACATGTCAGTTTCTCCCACATTTATCTTTTGACCGTCCTGGGGCAAAAAATCTAAATTAAAATCATAGACCTAAAAACATTAACTAGATTCCCATACTTTCCAAGAATACATAATCATAGGCAAAGATGAATGACTTTCAAAAGCCATAGCTAGAACTTAACATTTAACGCTTCTACTCATGATCAATCAATATTCATCACCTTTAGAAATCGAACAATCTAGAGTTAGACTTAGCAAATGTGTTTGAATAAGATATATTTATAGGTACACTCAACATCATTCATGATCATGACATTTCACAACTTTGTATATTATTTCATTTCTCCACTATTAACATTCACATGCATAATCATGAATTAAAGGACTTTTTAGGCTGGTAATGTGGGCAAGGGTAAGGTGAGTTGTATTTGGGTAAAGTAGTATGAAAAGCCATTAAAGCTAGTGAAACAAGAAAAAAACTTAATATGATTTAAATGCGAAAACCAACATTCACTCACAATTGTTTACATCAACTATGATGAATGCAAAAACTATATGTCCCAGCTCAAGTTCAAGATCTCTCACCACAAACCATAAGAATTACAAATCACTCATAGAAGTTGATCATAAACAAGACTTTGTAACCCTAGGAATTGACCATTGGAAGCATCCACCTCATATCCAACATACTCAGATAACCTATTCAATACAACTTTAAGAGGAAAGATTACTCATAAAGAACTTTGCAACACATATGCATTTCCTCCTTGATAATTTTATTTAATCATTTTTCTTGTTTTCTTTTTCTTTTGCCTTTCTTTTTTTATATAAAAATTAAAAGAAACTAGATTAACATGGGAATTTCAATGATAAGATACAAATTGACATCCCAACAATTATAACCATTGTACACATATAAATAGCCACACATTTAGAATTTTGTACATCCACAAACTCAATAACCATAAATGCTCCACTAGTTTTATGGCTGGGGTAGGACATTTGGTTAAGTTTAAAAGTATGTAATGTGGTTAGTATACAAAGAAAGGCAAATAAAGCTCAAAGGGTCTTATCAAAAGGACAAATCATAAAATGGGTAGGCTATTTTGCTTATATAGTTTGGAAAAATGAAGAATGCTTAATCATTCTCATGTTAATACATGTAACAAGAATACGGTCTCAAATAGAAATTCAAGGCAAATTCAGGATGTACATTTTATGAAGGTCATGGATACATAAAAGAAAATGAGATTGATATAGATGTGTCAGTCTATAAAGGTTTAAAATCTCACTCGCTTTTGTCTACGACTAGTCACTATAGTTCTAAAGATAATGGAGATCGACCAATCATAAGAAAAAAAGTACACAGTCAAGTTGCCATGGATTTCTCTAGTCAATTCATTCTCTAATGATGACTATATAATCTTAGAAGTAACATAAAAAGAGAAAATGTTTATTTGTTTGTTTTATTATCTCTCTCATTTTGATTGCAAACATAAAAACAAGTAAGAAACAAAAACACTTAAAAGACACATGCATATAAAAAGAAATGTGGAAATATAAAGAAAATAAATTAACTTACCTTCGATTGCTCCTAAGAAGCACCTTTGTTTAGTGTCACTGGCTCGACTCCATACTTTGCCCATATGAAAAAATTATGATCCTCGAGTGTCACATTTTGAGCTTACTCTACATAAGGTTTTTTCGAATAAGGTCTTAGTTGATAACCTCCCATATTTAGTATATGCCCTATCATCAGAATCTCTATTGAGTCTATGCACTATGGAAATATCTCAAATGTCTCCTCACCTTTTCTTTCTCATCCAATTTCTTCAATCTGCTTTATAAAGGTGAAGGATTAGTATTAACAATAATTACAGATTTAGTACTCACCTTTGAGCTAAAAGATATGTCTTTTTCTGCTTTGAGCTCCTTCTCCACTTCCTCGACATAAGCAACTCCTTGAGTCATTATCTCAAGATTCTCATTCTCCTTTTCACTTTGTAAGGTCTCCGCAGTAATGTCCCTTGGGTACACCTCGGTTTGAGATGATTGCTTCTCTTCTCTTTGTGATTCAAGGCGATCAAAAGCTTCCGCCGTCTAACCTAAGTTGTTTACTACTTTCTAGAGCCTAGACATTGTATCTTGTTGGCCTTGCCTCATTTCTTGCTAGAAATATTGTAAACTCTATTGATTACTTTGTTAAAGATGAATATTGTTAGCAGTCATAAGATTAAGCAATTCTTCTATATATATACTTGAGTCGTGATCATAAGCTTCTGGTCTATAAAAAAATTTCTGTGCATCTAGCAAACTATTATGAAGTAATTTTGTTAATCATCCCATCCATAACTAAAGTTAGTATGATCATTCTAAACTTAGTTATAAGATTGAGAATATGAGTTATAGAAAAATTACTTCCATCTACAAATTTTTAAAACTTTTTAATGCACAAATAATAAAAAAATTGAAAAGATAAATAAATAACTGAAAAGAAACTAATTATAAACAAATATGTACAAAACACCAATTAAAATCAAGAACAAAAATTAAAAACTGCACACCCAGGCAACAATGCAAAAATCGACGTTAACACATCGTAATGCTACGTAAAATAAACTAGGCTTACAACTGTAGTAATGGTGAGCCTAGGTCGATCCCACAGGGATTCAGTTAGCTTTTGTTATGAAAATACTCAATGTTTATATTTAAGGGGGGGGGGGGGGGTTGGTTTTGAAATAAGAAAATAAAATGAAATTAAACTAACAAAAAAAAATTAAAGAAAACATATGAGAATGAAGAAAGTGATGAATTTGTTGGGAGTCCGATTCTTTGGTTTAATCTCAGCCTATACCTAGTTGAACACACTTCATTGATGTATTGTTCTTAGACCTCTCCTAACAACTATTAGTTGTAGATTAACAACAATCTCTGTTAATCCCGATTTTCCCTTAGGTTGTGTTTAATTAAGAGATCTTCATTAATTAAACTAGCCATAACCTAAAACAAGCGTTTTAAATTTAATTGGATAATCACATTACAAATTAGGAAAACAGACCAATCTAAGCAACAACCACATACCTTTGGGTCATTTAATCTAGGTTATGTTATCCTTAATGATTACTAACTATTAGTCACTATAAAAGAATCTCAAATATATCAATTATTGATTATATTGAAAATATGGCTATGGGTTTATACACAAATAATTGAATGCTAATGAGAATACGATCATTCATACACAAAAGCCAAATCCATACGCATAGGATAACATAATCAATTCCTAAAGAGAGAAACAAAAACAAAATTACAAAGAAGAAATGTTTAATCGGTTCATCGGCATTGATGTTACCTCCAAACTAGCATTGGGATGCTAGCTCTCTATGGATCTCCAAATGGATGGAGTTTTGCCCCCATCTCCTGATCTTCTCCTAAAGCTTTACTCTCAGTTTTCTCCTAGTCAAAAACACAAAACTTTCATATCTTTCGAATATATTGCTTTTTTACGAAAAATGTAAGGTTTAATAGACAGTTGGCACTTCTCATGATGGTGAGTAGGTATGTCACAGGTGTGACAAATGTGTCACACTTGTCACACACAGCTTCTCATAGTCGTGAGAAGTGTTGTATGGGCGTGAGGCACTGAGCATTCTTCATTCTCCATTCTTTTATGCTTTATCTTGTCTTCTTTTAATATCCTTCTTCTTCTTCTTGCTCTATGAAGATAAGTGAGAGTGAATCTTTACAAAATAGCCCAAATACAATGCTTTTGACTAACTTTAGTTTCTTCATTTCTGAATTATGCCTAAAACCATATAGAAACTAAAGTGAGTATCTTAAGTATTTTCATAGCAATAATCACTAATTGTTATGGAATAAATTTATAATCAATTAAGCATATATCAGTTTGCATTAATAATCTAACATTTCCCTTTTATATAATAATTGGATTTAGAAACAAAGGGAATAATGTGGTAGGTATCAAAATTATAGAATAGAGGGATGTGCAACTTCAACTAGATCAATTAGTTCTTAGTGAACAACCAAATTTGACCTCAACCACTAATGAAATCGGTCAGCCATGACCTCATTCTTCCTCAAACGACAATTAATCAACTAATATAGAGGGATCTATAGGTTTGTTAATCTTTAGTACCTATAAATAAACTTATGTTCAGATATATATTTACATGTTTAATGCTTATTTTCTTATCATTATTGATTTGATTTCAAGTTTCATTGTCAAAATTAAAAAAAGATGTATAGGTATAATTGAGGTTGTGAATTGCAACGAATAAATGTTACAATGAATAGCAAGTTATTAATACACATTGATCCTTAGCAAGGTCATCCTGTAGACAAGATCCAATCTACAAAATTGTAAAGTGAGTTAGGGATTAATGCGAGAACATAATTGCCTTGCCTTTAGCATATTAAGGACTTAAAGAAAGATGACTTGTTAAAAAATGCTTGGGAAGAAGTTGCAGTAACTTTTCAATTTATTTAACTATATGTAATATTGTTTCACTGATTTTAAGATCAATTACAATTTTATTTATTGTTCATAGATGAAACTGAATGTTGTCACTACTAAGAACCCTGATGTTTCAAACTGCGTGACTTTATTATTGAAATAAAGGACCAGAGATCACCATTATAGGTTGCGTTATTCTTATAAGTCTTTTCCATCTGATGCGGAGGCAAGGAGACATATTTTAGAATGAATGTCTTACTAAAAATTGGAATAATTTGTGTGATTACTGAGCCTGTCCTAAAGTTTAGGCTTGATTTCTTTTCCTTCAGATTTGCTTCCATTAATCTTGTTAGATGGTTTAATAACTACCTATTTTTTTTCTTTATTTAGGGAAAATGTGAGAAGGAAAAGGTTAATAGAGAAAAGATGAAAACATCTCACAATCAATGGTCCAAATCATTTGTAGTCGTCTGAAATGAATATGTAAGATATTCGATTATAAGTTATAATTATATCAATAAACACTACATTATTTATTATGCCTTGTATTTTTCTTTCATAAAACATAGTGAGAAGAAACTACATGGAAAAGAGTGTGATGAGATCACACTGTACAAGGTCACTCATTATAAGGAAGATTAAGGGTGGATGTTAGAAGAAGCAGAAAATAACCATATAAGTATAACAATTTATTTAAAATTTAAGTTTATTTATTTATGTATTACTAAGTAATATTATTTACATTGAATATTTTTTTTCAATTTTAGAACAAGATGTAGGAGTTGTTACAGAAATCAATATCTGAGGGCAATGAGGTTAATATAGAAGACATTCGCAATACTCTGCTTGGTACAAGTTCTGGTTATATCAAAGGTATTGGCTTTGGCCTTAAGCCAAATGTTTCAACGTCATCAAGATCCACGTATGTTCACCATCTTAAAGAGGAAAACAAGTCGCTTAAGGCTAATTACAACATACTCAAAATAAGTTAGCCAAGCATGATAAGTAACTCAAAAAAAAAAAAACTTGGTTTGGATTATCAAAGCAATAAAGATAAAAGTGAATGGTATTAATTACATCCATTATACTTTTTTCTCTCTTAATTCCTATTTTTATTACAATTTAAATTTAATACTTTTTTCTCAAATTACAAATTTGAGGAAGATGTATCAAATGAGTTATTTGTATTATAATTTGTAAACTAGCATCTACATTTATTATTTGGTATATAAGAATTGTTGAAGTTGTAATTAAAATCTTTCTTACGTTGAAATTTAATGATATTTTTTTATATACAGTGCTTTAAATTATCATTTATTTTTGTATAATTTTTATACTAGATTAACAGTGAAATATATTGAAACATTATATACAATGGATTAAAAATGAAACAAATGATTTATTCCAATATAGTATAACATTTCATTAAAACATAAAGAAAAAATTTGACTACATCTTACCAAACGTAGCTAAAAACATTTGGCTACGTTTTTAGAAACATAGCTAAAAAGTTTTGCCTATGTTTCTTAGCTATGTTTCTAGAAAAGTAGCTAAAAATATTTGGCTAACATAGCTAAAAGCTTTTGGCTATGCTTTTGTAAGCATAGCAAATAGTGTTTAGCTATGAAAAACTATTGTAGCCAAAACCTTTTTAGGTTAATTACAAAAACTTCTAAACTTTACTCAAATTTATAATTATAGCTTTCATTTTAAAAAGTGACAATTAAATACTCAAGCTTTCAACTTTTTGTAAATCTAGCCAGACATTAGTATTTTCGTTAATGAAACTATGTTGCAAGCCACGTCTAATATATTTTTAGACATGTAAGATTACAAGTGGAATGAGATATACGTGTCAGAATTTTTAAATAATTAATTAATATTAAGTAAAACAAAAATTTTGAAATAAGAGACCTTAACCCCATCTAGATTTAGGAATTAGATGCTTGCTCCTCTATGCATAAACTATACAACTTCTATGAAATTATTATAACAAGAGATATAGTGGAAAGGAAGGATTACGAGTTTCTAGTTTATTATTATTTAAGGCAAAACTACTATCTTTCTTTAGCGAATTCAAAAGAATCATTCTTGAGAGAGATTAACGCATACTCTACTTTTGCTGATTAAAGGAATATGTAGATCTTTCCTCCAAAAATTTGATTTGTGAGTGCTAAAATTGAAAGTGATGAAGATAAAGGAGTTAAAGTCAAGGAGTGAGAGGCAGTTGAAATCTATCTACATAAGTAAGGAAGTATAAAGCAAATGGCCAAAGGAGAGCAGTATAGTTAGAATTCACTCCCCAAGAAGAACAGAAATTTGCAAAGTGAAAGCTAATGAAGACATGAGAAACGTCTAGTTTAGAACAAGGAAGAAGAAAAAACAAGAAAAAGCACCAATGATAAGGTTGAAGTGTTTTGCGATAGTAACATTTTTATTGGATCCATGAAATGACTTCAAAGATTTAATGAAGGAGATAATTCAAGAGAAGTGTGTTAACAAGCTTAAAGACATTTTAGTCTGTTATCTCACACTAACCAGCAATGAGAATCATAACCTCATCATCGAAGTCTTCAGCTAGGTGTGGTTTGAATTGAATCAGGATTATTATTATTTTAAATTAGAGAGTGAAGAATTCTTACCTTGACAATGATAATATTTTTATGCTTTATGGAAGTTG
Source organism: Erythroxylum suave (assembly GCA_027563595.1). Taxonomy (NCBI): domain Eukaryota; kingdom Viridiplantae; phylum Streptophyta; class Magnoliopsida; order Malpighiales; family Erythroxylaceae; genus Erythroxylum; species Erythroxylum suave. The sequence continues at coordinate 8,655,514 of JAOSBN010000006.1, read as the reverse complement.
TATAAGTTATGCACTGTTAGAATAATTAAGATAGAATATCATCATATAGATCATGTTAAACAAGATCTTTCTATATACATAAAAAACAAAAATCACTTACTTGGATTCTTGTTGTAGTTCTACTGGTTGAAGAACTTTTCTGCAGATATTCATCATCATTATTCTTATCTTTCTGTTATGTAGTTTTTAAATTCAAAAACCTTAACTACCTTTGGTAGTTATTTAAAGTACAATGACCATAATATCCCTTATGGGTGCAAGTGATTCATTATTTCCCACTCAGATATGATGGTTTTAAATCTAATTAAAAAACTCAACAGTGCCCATACTTGTTCAATAACCGGTGTGACTAGCATACAATGGGAGCATATTGCTATATATCTATTAGGAGTATATGACATCTCGATCAACAAATTGATCCTAGGACTTATGTGTCCTTGAGTAAACATTGTATGCTATACCCTCGGTTATATCTCGCATTTGCACTTTCTTTTGATCTGATTTAGTTTCTTGTGTCATGACTACATTCAAGTTCTCTACTAAAGAGCCAATGGCCATTTATGAATACTTTTAATAGGAGTTAATGATCTAAATAAATGACCTTCCTCTGTTCTCAATTCTCTTTTAAATTAAATTTAATTTGCTTTCCTAGAATTATTCCATAAGATCGCATCTTGCATGATCTTTTGGCTATAACCTAAAGTAACAAACCTTAAATTCAATTATCAAGAATGAGATAAGAGTCATAAGGGTATATGAGGAGGTTCTTTTCAACCTAAAGGTCCTCACACAATGTAAAATGAGATCTGGAGACTTACATTAATCCCTTTTGTGTTCAATTTGCATGTATAGTATGAGTCATATGCTATGATATTTACCCACTTCATTTAACTTGAACATCTTTTATTCAAGAAATACCGTACAGATGATAGTTCAAATATACTTAATGTTTAACTTGAGTTCACTTATCTACTCAAAACCTATTCAGAATTCATGTAGCAATATAAGACATATATAATGATCATTAAATCACTTTAAACCAATTTCCTTATGAAATTTATGGTTTAAGTTTCTTGCTCTCAATTATCTCCTCAATAATAAACTTTAAACTATCTTATCTTTAACAAGCATATACATCAGAGGTGATTTCCTGTGTGAGAGGGCCAATCTCCAATTTGTCTCATATACTTGTGATTCATCCTAAAATATATTTATACAAAACATATATATTCATGAATCAAATGATATATAATGTATACTCTTCACCATACGTTATGTCTAAAATATGACATTATAATGAGTGAACATATACAGAGAAATGTTTATCAGTACATGTTAACATATATGTAGTCCTAGTGACTTTACATGCCTAATGTATACATCTCTAGAAATTTGCTTTGTTATTGGGTCTGCAATCATATCTCGTGTAGATATATATTTCATGTTCACTTCTTTTCATGCAACGATATCTTTCACATAATTATACTTGGTGTCTATGTGCTTTGTGTTACATTGAAATTTGGTCTTTAGTATAAGCGATTGTAGCTTGACTATCATAGTTAATGGTCATTGGACTAAATTTGCTTTTAGTGACTTCCAAATGCACCAAGATTCAATGAAGCCACACATCTTCTTGTACTGCAGTTGAGAATGCTATAAATTCAGCTTTAATGGATAATGCTACACAAGATTGTTTCTTACTCTTCCATGATATTGCTCCATGGTTTAGTAAGAATACATATCCCGAGGTAGATTTTCTTAAATCTAAATCTCCTCCCCAGTTTGCATCTATATACCCATGTATACGTAGATTATTGACTTGATAACATAATGCATAGTCTACAGTTCCCTTTAGATACCTCAATATTCTCTTTACTGCCTTCTAATGTGCTTAGCCTGGATTTGATTGATATCTGCTCACTGTTCAATTAGTGTAACAAATATCTGGTCTTGAACACATCATTATATACATAAGACTTCCAACTGCACTGGAATAGCAAACATTCTTCTTTTGTTCCCATTTTTGTAGCATTGATGGGCAATTTCTCTTACTAAGGCCTTTACCTTTTCACAATAGGATTATTAATTGGTTTGGAATCTTGCATACGAAATCATTAAAGAATTCTTTGAATCTAAATCACTTGTGAAAGCAATAACAATCTCTTTGAACAATCTCTTGAAATCTTGACTTCAAGAATGTATACCGCTTCACCCATGCCTTTCTTTTCAAATTTAGATGATAAATAATCCTTGATTTGCGTAAGGAACACACAGTCATTGCAAACAATCAATATATCATCCATGTATAGATATGAAATCCTGGATTTATCTTTAGATCTCTTAACATACATATAATGGTCTTCATTGATCATTTAAAAATCATACAAAATGGTTACGTTATGAAAACAATATATCATTGTCTTGAAGATTGCTTTAAGCCATAAATTGATTTTAATAACTGACATACCTTATTTTCTGGACCTACCTTGATGAAACCTTCAGGTTGTTTCATATAGATTTCTTCCTCTAATTATCCATTGATAAAAGTGGTTTTCACATCCATTTGATATAATTCAAGATCCATACTGGCTACTATAGCTAGAATAAGACTAATTGAAGCAAACTTCACAACAGGTGAAAAAGTTTCCTCATAGTCAATTCCTTCCTATTATGTATAACCTTTTTTTTTATAAGGCATGCCTTGTATCTTTCGATACTACCATAACCTTTTCGCTTTATTTTGAGAACCCACATGTTCCCAACAGCTTTATGAAAGCGATCTAGAAGGGGCGTTGAATAGATCGACTAAACTTTTTCGCAGAGTTCTACAAAAAACACGGAATTAATAAACAATAAACAATCAAATTAAACAAACGTAAAAGAGTAGGGAAGAAAGCAAACACTGTTTTTATAGAGGTTCGGTGCTAAGACCTACGTCCTCTACCTAAGCTC
>JAOSBN010000006.1:8621384-8643699 GCA_027563595.1 Erythroxylum suave | reverse complement strand
AGAAGCTCGGAAACTGGTTTAGCTCAACATCGTGGAGAAGACGATGGGTACGTGAGATTAAGCCCATCATCTGCGCATGTTTCCGGTCACTGCGGGGGAGGGTCGGAGGGGTGGGGGCTGATTTTGTTTTTTTACAAAATGGTCCTTTAACTTTTCCAAATTTACGGTACTGTGCGGTATCTACCGGTAGTTTAAATACCGGCCGGTACCATAAGAAATCGCCGGTACCGACCGGTACTGACAACCGGTACCAATAGGCATGGTTTCGTACCGTTTTTTGGCCGGTACGGTACCTTCCGGTCGGTACCGACCGAAACGGTACAAAACTCAAAAGCTTGCGAGCTCCATGTTCAATCCTTAATTTTAACTTAAAATTTTGTCATTCACTTTAAAAATAGAGTCGTAATAAGCCATATGACTTACACAACCTCAGTATGTAAGCCATTCAATTTTAGTATTTTAAGATGACAGTGGCATTGTAGTGAATAAGAACTCCTTATGTCCATGTTTCCTAGTCATGTATTTACTTGTACGTTAGTTCCTCAAACTTGCATACTCTTTGAGCATGAACTCATTACAATAAGGTAGCCCTTTAGCTATGTTATTTTGGCAACAATTTTAAAATCATAGCTAAAAATAAACTTTAGACATCAACATTTTCTAAAATCGTTGCTAAACCACAAGTTGTTGGCGACGATTTAGAGACATCGTCACCAAATGGTAAGCCTTTAATTGACGTTATTTTGAAATCATAGCAAAAGGCTTATCCTTTGGTAATGGTTTAGTAATATCATGGCCAAAGGGTAACTCTCTTATTAATCATTGCAAAATGCATGAATCATCGCCAAATATTTAAATAATAAAATAACTCTCTTATTTATAATTATGAATTCGATAACTTTGACTTGATCATTTTGTGGTTGAAGATCATATTGATAAAGGTCAAATTTAATATTAGTGACAATGATACTAAGTCTAGCTAACAATAATGTCAAATTATTTCACTAATTTATAAAACTATATCCTCAAAATTATTTAGTATTAAATAGACTTATATTTTTTATTTTATTCTTTTAAATTATATGATTTGACAATTTTATATGATGCCAAAAAAAATTTCAAATAGTTTTAACATAAAGTTTGTAATATAATGATATATGATTCTTAAAGAAAAACAATAAAAATGATATATGGTAAGTAGGATAAGATTTAAAGCAGAATTTTAGCAATTCTTACATAAAAATCAATAAAAAAGTAGAATTTTAGCAATTCTTACATAAAAATCAAAAAATAAAGAGAAAATATAATGCATTTCATTTCTATTCCATCAAAAAGAAAAAGAAATAATTATTCGTTTGGATTCTAAGTGACATGAGACTTGATAGATAAGGTCAAGAAGTTTGCTACGTCTGGATTTGCAAGAAGGCTCTTTATACATTCAAAGGCATCGGTTATTCTAACATTCTTGTAATGTTAATTTTGTGATCTATTAACTAAGACAACTTCATATGATAAAAGTGATATGACTAAGAAACAGAAAAACATAAAATCTTAATAAGCCTCCCAAAAAATACGATTGTACACCATCATCACCAACAATGGTAGTGTTAAAGGGAAAAGCTTTAATAGTTAATACAATTCTCATTAGATCAAGTAGCAGCAAAAACTAAAGAAGTGAATAGAGTTGAACAGAGTTTTTGACGATGAAATTGCATCATCGCTAATTCCTATTAGTGATGATTTTTTTGTTAGCCAAAGATCAACTTTTTTGTAGTGCCTAACTAATTACATAATCTGAATTTTATATCTATTTAGTGCAAGAATAGTCTTCTTATAGCAAAATTACTTTCTTTATCAGTATTATCAACATGTCCTTTCTCCTCTTTATTACTAGTTTAGTTACGATCACCTTTATTGGATTGTATTCCATCCTTGAAAAAAGTTCGACACCTCTAATGTCTCCTTTTTTCTTATTTCCTAGAAGATCCTTTAACTCAATTCCATGTAAAGCATTAACCGCTTTAGTAACATAAAGCTTAGAAAAGTCTTGAAATTTATAAAGATCAATTTTTTGATTCAGTGTTCTTAAGACAAGTAATAAAAAACTTTTCAATGATTTATGACTTTACTACTCCATCTATATACCTTCTTTTCTTTTCATATTCAAGATCATTTATATTGAGAGTTTCAAGCTCTCTTCTCAAACTCAACAATTGCATTTGTCAATTCTTATCATTGTTTTGGAACTCCTCTTTCAACTTCTTTTTTTTTTTTTTTGGTTTTTGTTTTTTCACAAGTTATGGTTTTAGTGAAAGTAATATCTGAAACTTTTAGATAAATACGTGACAAAAGACTTAAATTTTTAGCTTAATCTTAATTCTTATCTAACCTAATGTCTAAAACAAGCTTTAAAGGACATCAATCTGAAAGAAACTAATTAAGTGATGGAATCAAGAACAGACTTACTATATCTCTAACATATACAACTATAAAAAGATGCACTACAATTTATGGAACAAATCCACTGATTATAAGTGAAAGACTTGAGCGACTTTGAAGTGTCTAATACTTAAAGTAGCGTAACATAAAGATGCAAAACTATACTACCCTACTCTTTAGGAGTCAGTTTAAGTGGTCAGACGAGTAAATCTGAATTCTAGATCTTGAAATCCACACTTATTGACTCTTTTAAAAACAAATTCCTTGATTTTGTTGGATTTTAACTTTAGATTACGTTAAGCATAATTATTTGTTAAGTGACTCACCCAAAATATATGAATTAAAGATTATTATTTGCACCAAAACTTAACAAGTGCAATTCCTACTATTGAAAGAAAAATTTATGTTGCCCTTGGTTATAGCCAATAAATGTATGCCATCTAATGTCAATCTATCTTACATGTAAAATTTGGTTAAAGCGCAGCTTACTAGGTTCCTAGTATATGCTTTTAAGGTTCTATTCTCGCAAAAAGATTGGAGATGGACTATAGCGGGAGGAGATACTGAGTTCCAGCAACTCCTTTGGCATTGAAGACCATTTACGAATGGACTTTAGGAAAAAGCAAGATGATAGCTAAATCAATAGGGGAGACAAACTGCAATCGCGAATCATCATAATTGTGAAGAAAACTAAGTTTCCCAATCCACTAAATACATCAAATGGAATAAAGTTGACCAACTGATTTACTACTTCCTCATTGGATCCCTCTCTAACTTAACTACATGATTTATGCTCGAGCATTACACAACTCGCAATCTCCAGGTAAGACTTGAAAAACACTTCTTGTGATAGTTAGCATCTTCATAATCTGAAAAAAGGTCCAGTATTATTATCGACTATCTCAATGTCGTGTCCACTACTACAAAAGAACTCGTAGCAATTAGAGATTCAATATCATATGAAGATGTCATTCTCTTCACCTTAAATACACTACCTGTAAAATTTAAGTAATTTGTAAAAGCTATAGAAGATCATAACATAATAATTACCTTTACAGAACTCAAAGCAAAATTTTTACTTTATGAATAACTATTAATCTTCTTTAGTGCCTCACCTTCATCAGATTCAACCTTCTTTACCTTCTCCAACAACAATCACTCAACCTATAGCTCATATGGCAGGGGCGACAGAAAGACACGAAGAGGGCAACCCTCATTTCTTAGCCCTAATTCTTATGGACATCAAAATTGGAGAGTTGAAATCTTTAATACAACAACAATAACAACAACTTTTTAGTAGAAATTTCACTGATACGTGAAATCTAGGGAGGTTCAAAAGTACATAACATTACTTTTAACTTATAGAGAGACTATTTCCAATAAACCCACATGAAAAAATATGTATATACACACTAAGTAAGTAAATAACTAATATACAATTATAAAATAAAATATGAAAAGAAAAATTAATAGAAGATAATATTAAAATAATGAAGAAATAAAAAAATAGATATAAAATATAATAATAAATATAAATAAATATGTTTAAATAAAATATAAAAATAAGTAAAATGTAATACGATAAATATAGAACAAGGTAAGGAATAAAAATAAAAAATAAAATGAGTAAATAAATATATATACAAAAAGGAAGACAAGTAAATAAAAAAAACAAATGAGATATTACAAAAAAAATGTTTAGGCTAAGCAAGGAAATGTTTAAGCTAAATAACTAAGAGGGAAGTACTACATATTAAATATTTCGGTTAAATACAAGATATAAGACTCGAAGAAAAGTATTTAACAGACCTATGAGAAAGAGAAGGATCTCTCTATATGAGATCTTTACACATATCTTAGTACATCAAAGTTTTCTATTGAGGGTCACGTTCTTGATAAGTTGCACTAGAACCATATTATTCTTGTTCAGCTCCTTCCGGTTCTTCTTAGGCCTTCCTTTTTTCCTCTTACAATTCTAACTACAATCTTCTCACATCTTATCACTGAGTGTTAGGATGTTTCCTTTTAACATATCCGAACCACCTTGTCTCTCTTGTTTTATTAATATTATTTACCTTTATTTTTTTCGCCTACCATTACATTCCTAACCTTATCTGTTTTAGTAAGGTTGCATATCCAACAAAGCATCTTCATCTCTGCCACCGTTAACTTTAAATGATAGATCCTAGATACTTAAAACACTCTTTTTTTAGTATAACTCTTGAACCAATCTTGACCTCCACATCATAAGCCACTTTATAGCTTGAAAAGTTACACTCCAAGTACTTATACTTAATCATGCTCAATTTAAAACCCTTCAATTCTAACGTATCCCTCTAAAGTTCTAGCTAGATATTGACAATAAGGCACTAGATATTCTTGGTGTAGTCTAATATCGATAGAAAAATGCTTTATATCTCTTTTTATCATCCTTACTTTAGTCTTTACACTTTTATATATATCTCTAATAACCCGTATATCGATCATAGGAACTCCGTTAACTTCTAACACCTCCATATAATTTCCTTAAGTACTCTGTCATAAGTTTTCTCTATGTTAAAAAAAACCATATGTAGTTTATGCTATCTTTCCCTGTAATACTTCATTAATCATCTAATGAGATGTAAAGTTTCTATCGTGAACCTTCTTGGTGTGAAACTAAACCGGTTCTCTGAGATAGGTGCATCCTTTCGTAGTCTCTTCTTGATCATCTTCTCCTATAACTTCATGGTGTGACTAAGTATTTTGATGCCTTTATAATTATTACAACTTTGGATGTCCCTTTTATAGAGGAATTTGCATACTAAGTCTTCACTCAACTAACATTCTAGTATACTTAAGGATCACATTAAAAAGTTTGGCTAATCAAGTAAAACCATGTTTGCTTAAGCTCTTCCACACCTTTGTAGGTATCTCATTAGGCCTTTCTACTCCTCCGCTCTTCATCTTCCTCAAAGCTCTTTTATTTTCTTCTTTTCTAATCTGCCAGCAATAGATAAAGTTACGATACCTTTTGAACATGCTAAGATCATATATAGAGAAGTTATCCTCTATGCCTTCATTAAAAAGATTGTAAAAGTATCTCTATCATCTTCTCTTTATGTTATTTTCAAGTAGGAGTACCTATCCTACTTTGTCTTTTATAAAAAAAATTTGATATAAGTCTCTTGCTTTCCATTTCCTAGCTTTCCCCATCTTTAATAAACCATAAAATTTACAAAACCCATCTAAACCTGTGCAGTTTAATGAAGCCTAATTGTATAAACCCTCTTCTATTTATACTCCAGCCCAATCCCAATTTTATACCTAAACCCAACATAACCCATCTTATCCTAAGACCATTCAATAATAAACCATCTATCTAATGTCAAATTTATCTGAAATAGGGACCAATTATTGCTTACTGTAGCTTTTGGTATTTCGAATCTTGTAACCACTTAACTAGATTTTGCTGTACTGCAAATAATATTACCATAGCCTTCTCTACCATAAATATCTAACCAGATCATGACCCAACTCTCTTCAACACCAATAATGTTACTAAATGTTTACTATATACTAGCACCACTACTCACATGACTTCAAATTCTCATATTGTAAAATCTGTTACAATATATGAAGAATCCAGTCAACTAGTTATCGATGTTGGATGCACTCTTCTTATTTCATCCACTGGCACCTTAACCTTTCCCACTTATTCCTATACTCTTCATCTTTGTGATATATTGATTGCTCCTTATATTATTACTAATCTTTTGTTTGCATAATTTGTCACCGATAAGTCTTGTGTTATTGAATTTAATCCATTTGGTTATGTTATGAAGGACCTCAAATCTAAAATATCACTCCTCATAGGACCTATCCATAATAGCCTTTATCTAATAAAAATTCCACTGCACTTTATAAATCATGTTGCTCTCACAATTACATCAACTTGCATTAACGTCTTGAACATCCATATTGATCCACACAATCTAGATTAGTTCATATCTTGCCTTTTGATTTAATTGTTATTAATCCATATACTTCTTATCTTCAAGGCAAAGTGCTCGTCATTTATTTCCTATTTCTTCTCAAATTGTTTTCAAACCTTTATAACTAATTCAATGTGATATTTAGGGACCTTCCCTATCTCTTTCCCACTTTGGTCATAGATATTTCATTAACTTTGTGGATGAATTTAGTCATTTTACATGGATTTTTTCTCTGGCCCACAAAACTCATGCCTGGTGAGTTTTCAATCCTTTAAAACCACCATTGAAAATTTATTCTCCATTACTATACAAACCTTAAAATGTGATGCAACTCACTAAATATGCCTTTGCTTATATTCTTTCCAATAGTATCATCCTTTGCATCTCTTGCCATTATACATCCCAACAAAATGGCCTTACTGAGTGTAAAATTCATCACATAATTAAAACCAGTCTCACTTTTCTCCTTTATACCTCCCTACTTAAGTTTCATTGTTTTGAAGCATTTACGATTGCTATTTACCTTATCAATCTATTATCTAGTTCTATTCTTCATCGCAAATCTCCTACGAAGTCTTTTATTGTACCAAGCCTAACCTTACTTATCTTTGGGTATTTAATTGTGCCTATTTTCCCTATCTTGACTTCATCCGTATGGAGAAAATTACACCAAATTTTATATGATGTGTTTTCTTGGTTATTCCTCCTAGTATAAGGGTTATCGGTGCTTTGATCCCTCCACCAATAAACTTTACATTTCCCTTCATGTATGCTTCCTTAAACACCTCTTTCCTTACAGAAATCTACCCATATCATCCTTCACCTCACCTTCCTCCTCTGCTATTCCTTTACTTTTACCTCTTCCGTCTCTACCCTATACTTCCTCCTCCAATATCGCAAACTCATCACAACATCCTACTTATCCTATGATCATATGTACCTGAGCTCATTCATATACCCCTCATAAATTTTCTGAGTACATAGCTTACACTCTCACCACCCAAAATACTCTTTCAAACCACTCATCCTTTACTCAAGCCAACAAATTTTCTCACTATCGCCAAGCTATACTTGAAGAGTTTAGCTCTCTCTACGAAATCTTATTCCTATTCAACCAAACACAAACATTATTAGTTGTAAATGAGTTTTTTATACAAAAGGAAATTATGATGGTTCTTTCGAGCATTATAAAGATTGTCTTGTAGCCAAGGGTTATCATCAAACCCTAGGTGTTGATTATACTATCACTGATAGATGCATATCTGACTAAATTTTTACACCCATATTTGATATATTTTGCTTGATATTTTATACTTTGTTGTATTTGTACTTAATTCGCTCCAAATGTGGTTATAGGTTATCACTGCCTTCAGAAACTTAAAAGAGAAGAATTTGGACTAAAACATAGCAAAAAGTGAAGAATCAAAGCAAAGAAGGGTGCATAGCCATGCACTTCTCCCAAACCATGTAGAATCACAATTTTAATTGTTTTTTGTGTATCAAACTGTGTTAGTTCTAAAACCCCTAAAAGTTAATATAAGAGGACATGTTTAGCCTCAAATGAAGTGTGTAAACTTTTGGAGATGATTCATGACATGGAGAACTTTCAGAAGGGACAATATTGACCCAAGAATGTGGAAAGATCCAACAGAATACAAGATCAAACCTCTACCTTGCAAGAACATTTGATAAAAGAGAAAGGGATATTTCAAATTATGAACTCTTTTCATTTTTCTTCCAATTTATGTTTGATTTAGTTGTCTATTATGTGTAGCTAAACTTATTTAATGTGGAGGTTAGATGAACCCTAGTTTGTGCTACAATATGTTTTAATTCTTTCATTTAATACAATCATTTTGATTGATCTATTACTATTATACGGTCTAATAAACCTGGGTATATTATAACATAATTTGATTTCATACATAGAGATTGAGAACTCCTAGATTTGAATAGATCAACCATAATTGAAAGAAGATGATTGCAACCCCAGAGAGAGGATTACAAAAATTTTCAAAATTAGGGTCAAACCTAATAGAGGCATTCACAAATTGGCAAAGCAATCCTATAAAATTTAACCTGAGTAATTAGGTTGAAAACCTTAGGATTAGTTATTAGTAGACTCAAGGTTAGTTATTAGAATACCATAGGAATCTCCACGATGTAATAAATCAATAAAACAGATGCATAATAAAAGATTAATCAATTAAGGATTTTTAAGGGAATTCAAAACCTATAAACTAATTTATGATATCGATAGTTTTTTAAGTGATTCCTTATTTATATGTTCAATGTTGTTGACTACTTCATTTTAATTGTTTAAGTTTTTAATTTTCTTTATTAAAATCTAAAATTAATCCATAAGCAATGTTGGAACCCAAATTTTTCTTAGAATTTAGTCAATTAATTTAGCAAGCATAAGTAGAAATTTGAATTATTAAGTTAGGATCTTTCCGAGTTTAGTCATGAATATATTTTATTTACATGTGTTTTCATGAATTAAATAGAGATGTTAGAATTAAGTTACTGTGTAATAGACACAAGAGAATAAAAGAGCAAGTAGACATTAAATTAAGGGTGGAAGGCCAAACTTAGAAGGAGTAAAAGTGGTCCTAGATAAATAAGAAAATAAATTAGAAAGATTAAGTGAAGTGTGCTAGAGAAGCTGGGAAGAAAGAAAAAAAAACATAGAAGGAACTAGAAAATGAGAAGGAGAAAACGAACCAATAAAAGGAAGAAGGAAAGAAAGAAAAAGGAGAAAGAAGAAGTAGGAAGAGGATTTAGCTGAGCATTAGGGAACCTTCATCTTTTTTTCTTGCTTTGGTAGAAAAAGGAACTAGAGAAAATTAGTTTCATGTGTTAGAAATAGAGGGAGAAAGGAGAGGACCAAGAAACCCATTTTTTTCAACTAGATCTTAATTATTCTAAAGCTTTATACATTTTCTATTTGTATATTTTTTTGAATGAAAATTAGTTTGTTTGAAGGAAACCAAGAAAATTCAAGGCAAGAGCAAGAGGAAAAGCAAACTTGAGTTTGGATTTACAATCAATTAGGTGAGTAATATGTTTATAGTTATTGTGGATGATGGGTTAATTTTCTTGCTTGCTTGCATGTTTAATTGCTTGACTTTGAATTATTGCAATTGTTAGAAAATGCACTATGATTTATTATCATGTTATGCCTTGAAAGATATTACGCCATTTTGTATTAATGAAATAAGGAAAAAGCACAAGAAGCGTGAAAGAATGAGCATGTAATGAAATGAATTTAGCTTCGAAATTTGCTTATGTTTTGGAAAGAGAGATATCATTTCGTTCATTACATGTCACATTGACTTAAAGTCTTCTCCCGGCTACCCATTTAAGGACGGACTCGTTTAGTTTATGGTGTAAACCTCAGTTTCTCCATTTTGATCCATTAGACACTCTCAAGCCATTATGTTTATGTATTTCATTTTGATTTGTCAAGCATGATACACAATTGAGTGTTATGTTTTGAAGAATAAATATACATGATATAACTTATGTGATATCATTTTTAACTATGAGTTATTTGAGCTAGAATTATAGATAATTAAATTGCTAGATTAAAATGATACATTTGTGTGTGTGTGTGTGTGTGTAGCTCATTACCATTGGCTATAAACGTATTAGCCACTGAACTTCGTAACTCAACCTATTAATTTTTTCACTCCTTAGGCGCAGAACGAGAAGATAATTTATCCTTGTAATCCTTGGCAAACTCTAAGATATCTACCTTTTGTAACTAAGTTAGTTCGACTATATTTGGTTGCTTTATAAGCATATCAAGCACGAGCATTCATTTATATTTTGTATTATGTTATTGATGTGACCTTTGATATTACAAACTTCGTTTTGATTAAGCAATGAAAGTAAGAGTTGAAGAAGTTCCCTTTATACATATTCAAAACTATCTTCTTTGTTGGGTTATTAATTTTTGTTAGATAGCCCTGGATAGATTTAAAATCAATTGTCATGCTAGGAGTCATGTATGTCCATTTGGTGTTTTTTGGATCCAGGTCTTTTTGGAATATGTAAAAGCTCATAATATGCAAAAGAAGAAAAGGAACCACAGTTGCAATGCTATCCCTGGCAGAAATTGTATCCTGATTTCAACAATTAACCTGTATTGAAGTTGGCTAAATCAGACATGTTGTCTTCATAAAAGTTGTAGCTTATCCTCTTAGCTTTCCAATATTATGAAGTTTGAAATTTTTGGGCATCATAATTGAGAGATATGATTTTTTATAAGACAGTGTGACTAGACAGGGTATATGCTGGACAACTTGGAAAGTAACTAATTTGAGTTTCTCATTACAATGTTGAGCTTCCATCCATCTTCTCATTTGATCTTAACCCAATCCTCACAAAATGTAGCCATGAAATAAGTATCGAGACTCGGGCCCAACAGGCAAGATAATAGAAAAAAAAGTAATTACTAGTAATCACTGCCTTTGGGGGATTGACCCATACTTGTTAGTATTAGCTTACAGCTACGTCATGCACTTACGGTTATTACAATATTGACTAACTTATTCTAAGTCAATCAGTTACCTTTAATCTTGTCGTCAAACCCACCACTATTCACATCATCGTCACCTTAACAATGTCTTATAATTGGCATATTTTCTAAATTGACGTTAATAATGCCTTCCTTAATGGTTACTTGTAGGAACTTGTTTATATGTCTCAACATACTGGCTTCGTATATCCATGCCATTCTCACTATGTTTATAGACTTCATAAAGCCTTATATAGTATTAAACAAGATCTGAGCCTGGCTTTATCACTTAAATCAAAAACTCTTTAATCTAAAACTTAAGCCTTCTAAATCCGATACTTCTCTCTTCATTCGTAAAACCAACTCTCACATAACCTTTCTCTTAGTTTATGTGGACGATATGTTGATCACTAGTTCTTTACTATCCTTCATTACAACACTTATCTATGATCTCAAACCTACTTTTTCTATAAAAGACTTAGGACCATTTCATCACATTTTACATATTAAAGCTCACACCACTTCTTTTGGTATTCTTCTTACTTAAACACAATATATCAAAGACCTCCTTTTTTTATTTGAATTTGGCAAATCTAACTAGTTTATTCACCTATCACTCCATGTTTCCCCTTCTCTAAAAATCATAGTATTCCACTCTCTAATCCTGTTGAATACCATATCACTATTGATGCTCTTAAATATATTTGCCTCACTCGACTTGATATTCAATTTTTTGTTAATAAGGTATCTCAATTTTTGCATTGTTTTACTGACATTCACTGGTTGGTGGTGAAATGGATTCTACAATATCTCTACTTTAGACCTTATAGCATTCACATCACCAAATCTCCCTCCCTCTTTTTACAAGCCTATTATGATGTTGATTAGGCTGGTTATCTCAATGATTAATGATTTACATTTGGTTATTATATATTTCTTGGTTCCAATATTATTTCACAGAGGACTAAAAAGCAGCCCACTATTGCTCGATCTAGCACTGAGTCTCAAAGTATTGCTCTTGCTTTTGCATAATTATGTTAGGTTACTGCCCTTTTTGGTCAACTATGATTAGCTAATCTTTAACCTATCTGTGATAATCTTGATGCTACATTTCTATCACCGAACTTAGTGTCTAATCTTTATATAAAGCATACTAGAATTGATATTCACCTTATTCTTCATCTAGTTGTTAGCAAAGTTCTATTCATTCGACGTATTTCTTCTTTTGCTCAAATTGATGATATTATGAATAAAGCTCTTTCCTCTTTACATTTTATTAACTTCAAGAGAAGATCATGATCTCTTCATCTCATAAGCTTAAAGGGGGATGATAAAATCTCAAAATCTTAACTGCTAGACGTTATATAATTTACTACTATTTTACACATATTTAAAATCAATTATGATGTATTTTTTATTTATCCTCATCATTTATCTTATTTACCCTTATTTATTTAGTCTCAAGTTGTATATTATGGGACACTTACCTTACTTATTAATTATCAAAAAATAGACATCGTTTTCTTTGTATCAATTTTTTATCAAAAATATTTCTTAATCTAACACATTAGTTAATGATAAATTCAACCTCAATTTGGGTATATGTCATACGTCTCTCAACATTACCATACATCAAACATTAGTCTAAACCCAAATATCACCCATGCCTACAATCTTATTAAAACTTTGATTTTCCATCTTAACACTCCCAAAGTCCCTGCTTTTATAATTCGATGAGTATTCCCTCTTAAGAACATAAGTGACAAGAAGCTCTTATATCAATCAACCACTCAGAACCTGAATCATTAGTATTAAAAAATTCACTTGTCGTACAAATCAAGGACATTTTGTCTTCCATGCTTGTAGCTTTTACAATTGCATTCTTATCATCTCCATCATTCTAATAGTTTTTCTTTTTCTCATCCCTCTTCCACTTGTAGTAAAACCTCTTAATGTATCATAGCTTAATGCAATAGTGATATATCTTCACCTCTTTCTTGCCTATAGACTTCGATCAATTCTTATACTTGCCATACCTTTTGTGACCTCTACTGTCGCTCTTATCCTTGCTTTCCACCACAAAAGCTTGCAAATTATCATTGAACATAGTTTCTTTGATTACATCTAAAGAGAACACACTTTTAGGAGTTGAATCTAATTGCCACCACCAACATCTCCCAACTATCCAATAGTGAACTCAACTGTAATAATGCTTGAAGCTCATCATCAAGAATGGTCTTCAAATTAGTCAACTTGTTGCTTATATCCTGAAAATCATGAAGTTGCTTCGATACAGATTTCTCAGCTTTCAACTTCAAGTTTACAAGCCTTTTAATTAGAGAGGCTTTGTTATGGTTAGTCTTCATTTCGTAAAGACCTTCCAACTATTTCTATAGCTCAAAAGGATTGATTTTTTAATACACATGGTTGAATATATTGATATTAATCCATTTTCAAATTGTGCCTAGAGTTTTCCACTTCATCTTTTCCTATTCTCTTTCTGACATCATCTTTAGTTTCAAAGGAACATCATCCTTGATACCTTTGTTCACATTAATAAGACTGAAGAGATCCTTACAATACACAATGTCCGCTATTATAAGCCTTTAAATAAAGCAGTTTGTTGACGTCAACTTGACCATAAAGTTGCTTCTACCTTCCATAATTGATGACTTTGATACCATATAAAGCTGTTTTATGATATCACAAGAAAAACTCAGCATTCCAAACTAAAAAAAAGAATTCAAATCATTATGAGAGTGAAAAAGATAATGTCACGAACACCAAATTTATGTAGAAGACCCTCCAGAGTAAAGAGAAAAACTATGGGCCAAACTAATAAGCAAATCCACTAAATTCAAATAAGCATTTACAAGAGTTTGAATTTCAAGCTATTAGCTCTTGTTCAAAACTAAATTATATCACAACTATAAGTTGTCTGACTAATTTTCAGGATTGAAAACACAAGTTGATATAATAACTCAACACTCTTCTAGAACTAACCCCAAAAACAATCTCTTTATAAACAAATTGTTGTTATAAGCTACCAACAAAAGAATGATAAACTTTTTCCTCTCATTTTCACTCATTTTTTCTTCATTTTTTAGTATGCTAGCCACTCCTACATAAAACTTACAACTTTTTCCTTTTTATATTCCGAAAATGATCACATACACAATCATGCAAGTGATCATTTCCCTTCCAATTTCAAAGATATTGCAGATGTACGTTATTCCAGAGAGTCACATAGTTGTCATACACGGCTGTGTATGTCATGAATACGAGCATGAACATGACCGTGCGTGTCTTTGATTTTTCACGTCCTTATCCACACTTTTTTAGTGACTTACACGATTGACCTATACAACCATGTGAGTAAAAGACACAAGCGTGTAACATCCTACATAGCTTTCACTTCAACCATTCCTCGACTTGTCTTCACTCATTCATCATTCGTACGATACGTAAGAGTAGTTGTGATCATCGAAAAGTCATGTTTGTGTCAAAGTAGGGTTAGACACTCAACAACACGTATCAAACTACTAGGATTTGCTAACTGGCAAAAGAATTCCAAGACACTTCAGGTAGATAGTGACGTAGAAACTAATTTTCTAACAAAAAAAGAAGACAATTTAGGTGTAAATGGGCCACCAACAACAACAAGATCAGCTTAGATAAAGTGTATACGTGGAGATAGAAACAGAGTGGTGTAAGATGCACCGTTTTCTTCAAGAAATTAAATCACAGGCAAAGCTGCAAGAAAACAAATGTGCTGCTATCGCTAAAGATAGAAGTGAAAGGCAATTGATATACAGACCAACGTCAAAATTATCCAATAATATATGGCGGGGAAGATGTTTTGTTTATGAGCAGAAAGAAATAGTGGAATGCATGGTCTTGGAATCTTATTCTCAGTGATAGATGTGTATAGATCTTTGCTAAGTTGCAGTTTCTAATGTAAAACAGACATTGGTGTATTTGTATATCCAGACGTTCATCGCGTATTATACAAAATGTTATATGACAATATCTGCCAACCTATATTCGCATCTTTTGCAGCAAGGAGATGGATATAGGCCCTTGGCGTAGTATTTTTAAACCTAACGAGCAAACTAGAAATCAATATATTATAACCACGTACACCACATATAACTTACCATGCACTTACATGTGTGATGAATAGGTCTAGTATGGCTTTGTGTTTTAAGTTTTAGAAAACTATAGTTAATAGATGAGTTTATTTAGTATTTCCACGTTGAAAAAATTTAAGTCATTTGAATAGAGACAAGATCCTCTGTTCAATTTTACGGTGTCTTATTCTATCCTATGAATCTCAACCATTCATTTATGCGGGATCCATGTGAAACCCACATAAATAAATGGCTGAAATTTAGGGGAAAAAATAAGACACCATAAAACTAAAGAGAGGATCTGAAGTCATTTGACTGTCCCAAGCTGCATCGAGTTCGAGTGCACCATGCCTTCCGCAATCTAGTGACCAATGAAAAATCTCGTTAAGGACATTAACAAGAATATACATACGATAAAAAAATAAGACAAGATATTTATATGATATATAAAAGATAAAACCTTTCAAACAACAACAAAGTTTAACAAAAGATCTGTTGAACCAAAGTTGCTTTCGATCAAAATCTTGAGTTTAGGAACGAGTAGAAACAAAAATCCAATAATCATTTTTCCAAACAACCAAATTATAATTATTATTTTGTGGTGAAAAAGGAAATCAGTGGCACTCATGCACTAATATGAGTAGAGCTACTGATACATCATAGCCAAAACAGTTATATAATTACGCGTGTTAATTCTACAATTCCCAATTCTCAGGTCTCTCTCAAGCACTCAGATCTCTTCGCCGCTCTCGATCCTAACGCGATCTTTTGATCTCCTGCGTTATCAGGTATCCCAAAATCCACTCTCTTTCTTTTTCTGTATTATGATCAGTTTCTGCACTTGTGGTTTGCTCATTTGCCGTTTTACGGATGCTTACTTTGAACTTCTGATACGTCGAAGTTTGTTGGTTGGTCAATGTAATGGTTTTATAATTTTTCCATCGCCTTTTAGATAGTGCTATGATTAATGTGTCGCATTGAAGATGGTTTACTTTGTCGTGTTTTTTGTAATAACTGACTTGGCTGAAGCAGGTTCCAAGCAAATGTTAGATGAAATGAATGGTAAATGATTTGATTAAGGGAGCTACTTATTGTGTATAATATTTGTAAATTTGCAGGGGAGGAAATTGGGGTATATTTGGTAATATGCAGCACGTTGTGGTGACAATCGAGGAGCAATTGATTTTAAAAGCAATAAAAGACGAATGCCAGTGGGAGAATCTCCCGAAAAGGCTTCAAACTACGCTAACTTCTAAAGAGGAATGGCATAGAAGGTTAAGTGTGTCTATAACTTCTGTGTATTCTCTTGATTGCGTGCTACAGTGATACAAGATACGATTAGATACGTAGTGGGGATGTAAGGTCATTTCTATAAACGTGCTTACTGATGGGCTAGGCCTTTACGAACAAGACAAGGTTATATGATTTAACAGGGAAATGATCTTAGTTTCCAATCTAAGTTGCGATGTGCTTATTGGGGTTTAAAATCAAGGGTTTACTCGACATTTCAAATATGAAGAACAGTTCTGATTCTGTTCCCCTGCAATGTGGTTTTTCTGGCTCTTAAGATTGCAGAAGTTAAATACAATGTGCATCCTCATCAACAGAAGATCTAAGTCTATGAGAACTTCAAATTACCGCATTGCCACAACCAACCATACACATCTTAACGTTCCATGTGTATATATATTCTATCTCTATACCCACCCATCTATCTGTCCATCTATTTTTCTTTCTAGCTGTGTCTTCACCTGTCTACAATGTACACATATAGATTATCTCTGCTGGGGGAGAGGGTTGGTTGGATCTCCGATCACATGTGTGTTCTGATTACTAAAGTACTGTAAAATAAAAATTTTCTAATTTCCCTGTTCTTTTTATATTTCTATTCATACATTCATTTGCTTGTATGCGTATTTCTTTCAGGATAATTGAATATTGCATTAAGAAAAGGTTGCAATGGAGTAACTGTTTTGCTTGCAAAGTTTGCAAAGAAAGTGAGTACTACGAAGATATGATGCGTTACTTGCGCAGAAATCTCGCGGTGAGTGGTATATTCCCAGTTCAATTTGTATTGTTACCCAAATGGCATTATCTTCATGCTTGCTTTGGAGGTAAATTAGGAAGTGGTTGGTTTGAAATTGAAGAAAGAAGAGATCTCATCCATCCTGGAGATAGTTTAATATATAAGTTTTCAACAACGCCAAAAGTTACCAGCCTGAGGAAGAAAAAACAGGTCAATAGGTCCTTGAGAAAAAAAGTCTGCTGCATGTTATGTCAAGAGGTTCTAATACATGCTGTTATATTCTTAGACCAGCTTTAATCACTTTTTATTTGTTGTAATGGCTGTGTGGAGACAAATTATCACTATGCTGTTATGAAGCACATAAAATATAACTAAGTTTGATACGAGAAAATAAGAAAATAAAAAGAAAAACTTAAGGGAAACATTGTTTATAAAAAAATACACAAATATAAAAAAACTTAGAAATATATCAAAGTTAATAACAAATTAGTTAAAGCTATATATATATATATATATGTAAGTGTGTATGTATATATATTTATGTATGTATGAATGTATATATATATACACACACGACAATTAAGGCAGTGAATTGTGTAAAAGATTTTTTATATAGTTTTTCGTAATTACGTTACAACAATATTAAGATTTAATCATGGAAGTCTGACTTCCATTGTTAAAGCTTTAATAAAAATAAAGGCATCCTTACCACCAATATTACTCCTACATAAAATTATCTATCCTTTTATTCATATTAATTGTATTTTCGTTAGAATAATAGAGGATTCACATCATACAAATTTGTTAATAACATATCAGTTAGGTTGTCTCTAGTATAAATTTTCTAAACATCCATACTTTTTTCTTCTACTTTTTCTCTAACAAAGTGATATTGAACTCAAATAAGTTTTGTCCTTAGATGAAATGATAAATTCTGTGTATGTGCAAAATACTCTGGCTATCACAAAATAGAGCAATATTCTCTTATTTGTGTTTGAGCTTCTCCATTAACATTTGCAACCAAATTACATCTTTGCTAGCTTATGTAGCTACAATATATTCAACTTTCATCGTAGAAGTAGTCACAATTGATTGCAATTTTGAGTCCCACCTTACAACTCCTCTAGCAAAGGTATAACCTATAGTAGACATATTCTTGTCAAGATCACCATATAATCTGAATTAACATAGCCTTTGACAATAATTTCTGGTCCTCCATAGCATAATGTTATTTTTCAAGTACACTTAACATATCTCATGATTTTCTTTATAATACTCCAATACTCTACAAGAATTTGTCATGTATCGATTAATTACTCCTACTAAATGTGCAATGTTTAGTCTTTTATAGATCATAACAAACATTTGGCTACCAATTACTAATGTTTATTGTACTCAAGGTATTTCCATCTTCTCTATTTTGTTTCTAGGATTCATACTTGAGGATAACTTGAAACTTACAGAAAAAAGTGTAGAAATTGGCTTACATTCTTGCTTAATAAATCATTGTAAGACTTTCTTCAAATAATTCTTCTAAGAAAGTCAAATCTTCCTATTATTTTTGTCTCAGTAAATTTGCATCCTTAAAATCTTATTTGTTAGTCCAAAGTTTTTTTTTTACTTCAAATTCTCAAGCTAACTGTACCTTTAACTCTTTAATATAATCTTTGTTCAGGCTTGCTACTAATATGCCATCAATATATAACAGTTAGATAATGATATTATCGCGACCAAATCTCTTTTAATAAGCATAATGATTTGAATTTATTGAGCCTATTAGATCAAAGACTCATAATAAAAGAATCAAATCCCTTATACCGGCATCTCTGTGCCAATTCAAAACTATATAGAGATTTGTTCAACCTATGAACCAAGTTCTTCTTTTCTTTTTCTTCAAACCTTTTTAACTGGAGCATATACATTTCTTCTTTAAGTTTTATGTGAAGAAACAAAATTTTGACTTCTAACTACTCTAAATGTAAATCATAGGATTACTTAAACCATTATCAATAGAATAATAGTTGAAAATATTTATTTGAAGTCAGTATCTTCTTTTTGAGCATATCTTTTCCCCATCAATATTACATGATAATTCTCCACTTAGTCACTACCATATCATTTCCCATGTCTTGTTTTTATGGAGGGCTTCACATTGGTGCCATCCATAGAGAAATTTGCTAGCCTTACAGCCTCATGGAAAGTTGACAAGTCTCCATTCTTTTTTAGTAAATATTTTTTAACATTACTTCCTATGATGCATCTTGAGTGTCAAGTTGGTTCTTTCCTTTCTTAAGTTGACCATTGGGCTCAACTTGTATTTGTTCTTTATGCTCTTATGCCACTTTAAAAGAATTAGGATCTTCTTGTTCTTGTTTTTCTTTACTTGAACTATACTAGTCTTTGGTTTCTCCTTTGTGGTATTATTTTCTTCCTTTTCTTGTAACTTATCTTATACACATATAACATCTTTGTTGATTATTACCTTGTAAGTAGTGGGATCCCTTAGGTGATACCTCTTAATTATACTAACATATTTCAAGAAAATATATTTTCTTAATTTTGGATTCAACTTTGACATTTATTAGGAATTATATATCATATATGCAAAACATCCAAAGATATAGAGGGATGAATAATTTATAGGATTACTGGTCCACATCTCCATAAGTGTCTTTAACCCAATTGCTTATATAACAAAAAATGCTTCTAATTAAAATGATTTACCTAGACCTACAACCCTCAACATTATTGTTCTTCTTTTCGACAATGTTTTATTCATTTGCTCTACTACTCCATTTTGATGAGGAGTGTACACTACTATGAACTGACTCTTGATTCCTTCTTGTTTACAAAATGCATCAAACTCATTGCTAACTATTTACCTCTATGATTTGACTATAGACACTTGATTCTTTTCTCAATTTCAAGTTGTACCTGTACGTTGAAGTTTTCGGAAATTAGAACACATCTATTTTTCTTTTGATTGGATACACCCGATATTTCTTAAAGTAATTATCAATGAAAGATACAAACTATTTCACACCTCCTAAGAATAAAATTGACGTTTGCCAAACACCACAATAAATCAACTCCAGCATAGCCTTGCTTCTGGTAGTGGAATTGGGAAATTTCAATCTATTTTGTCAAGTAGTAACACAATTCTAATTAAAGGGTTGATGCCTTTTTTAGCCTTATATTTTACAAAAGTCTTTAATCCTCATTCTGACATATGGCCAAGTTTGAGGTGCCACATCATTTTTGATTTATTTATTGAACTTATTGATGTAATATATACTTCTCTTTCTTCCTTTGTTTCTCCTTTAAGCATATGAAGATTAGTAGTTACCTTTTCTACTTCCATTACCACAATTGTGTCTTTGAATGTATTTATGATCTCATTTTCAACTTAATTTTTACATCCGATATCATCAAGGTTTATTAAAGACGTTATATTTTTTCAGGCCCCTTCACATGTCTTACCTCATAGATGGTGTGAATCATATCATCCCACATTTTTACTTTAATCTTAATGATATTGATACTGGCAATCTCATAGACATGATTGTCACCCATAAATAAAGATCCTCCTGAGAGTGGTTTATATTGGTCAAACCATTCTCTTTAAGAGATTATGTGCCAAGTAGCTCCCAAATCCAAAAGTCAAACATTAAAAAAAAAATCATTTCTTCCTTATGTTGTTGTCTCACTATAAAGGATTTCACTATTATCCGTAGAACTCGTAATATTATCTTAAGAGGTTATTGCATTTTCTTCTAAATTCTTCTTGTTCCAACAATCCTTGGTTTGCCCTTCTTGCTTCAATTTTAACATTTGATATTCTTTCTACCTCTTGATTTGGACCTACTATGATTTTGAGACTAACTAAATCTAAGTTCTATTAATCTTCCTCCTGTAATGGATAGCGCCTTCGCTCGTTGCAAATTTGACAATGTAACCTCTTTATTACGTTCTTCTTCTAAAACATCAGCATCAACATTTTTAAAGACTATATAGTCTGAGAGAATATCATTGATCAAATTGATGATGAGTTGATCATACAAATCTAGTAGTATTAGAAGTTATGCACGTTCTTTTATATCTATTTTATAGCCCAACTATGAGGGTTTAGAAAATAGACTCTTAAAAGTGTTGGTGTGATCCATCACTATAGCTGATTCTGACTTTCAAAGAGTGTAGAGTCTTCTTTTTTTTAAAAAATTATTGGGAAGTGACTTGGCCTCGTACAGTTTTATCTTTATATCCCAAATATTCTATGTTTTTCTCCTCTAATCTTGATAAGATTTCATCAGCTAAACTCGAATGTAAATCGGTCATAACCTTGTTATTCATTTTCTTCCATTTGCTGTCATATGTGATTTCTGCTGGTCTTTCTCCAATGGCCTCTAAATAATCTTCTTTTGTTAAGATTGCCTTCATATTCATCTTTTATAATGGGAAATTATTCTCATTAAATTTCTTTATTTCAAACTTTGTTACCGTTATTGAAACTTTTTTTTCACTAACTAAATCTTACCATTATATGAATAGCAGTGATAAAGTCAGGCACAGATTGTTGGACCCCATTTCCGAAGCCCAACATTCGGAGGTCGAAACAGCCTGGAGGACCCATCACTCATAACTTCTGGAATAGATTTGGGAAACTTCCAAATCCTTCAAAATTTGTCCCCTCAAAAACTGAAGTTTCAAAGGATACCAAAATACTCAACTTGGTTCAGAAATAAAGAAGTTATAGTTAAAACCCTATCAGCACTTATAAATCCGAGACTAAACACTATACCCGATATCCCCAAAATACTGAAGCGAGTTCAGAAAATACCCAACTCATACTCTATTAATCGATCCGTTCACATCGATTAAATCCCCTTTTTTAAGTTCAGAAAAGAAGGTCTATAAAATTCATGGAGAGATAGAGGAATGTCTTAGGAATCCTATGCTTAAAAAATCATTTCATTTGGAGGTCGGACGAAGAAGTTAGGGCCAAAAGAATCAGACAAGGTGCACCAGACGAAGTGCAGGTGAAGTGCACGAGACGAAGTGCACGAGACGAAGTGCAGACGAAGTGCACCAGAAGAAGTGCACACCAGACGAAGTGTACAACAGACGAAGTGGAGTCAACTCAGACGATAAAAATAGTCAACCACAGACGATAAACACAGACGATCTGTGGTCAACTTAAGACGATAAAATAGTCAACCACAGACGA
>JAOSBN010000006.1:8579782-8598942 GCA_027563595.1 Erythroxylum suave | reverse complement strand
ATGCACATATGACTCCACTTTTACTTTTACTTTGTTGTGACTGAATGCCAATTAACTGTCCCATATCTATTTTAGATATTGGGCTCATTTCATATTCTGTCTTGTACGTATTGTAGATATTGGGCTCATTAATAAAAAATCTTGTGGCTCTTTATGAACATTTCTGAGCTTTAAGCCCTTTTTCACATTGGTTACTCCCATTACAACTCCTTTATCTGATCATGTATAACAATGTGATGGAATGAATCAATTCATACAAAAGCTTTCGTTCAATGTGCACAATCATCTATCACATTCATCAGATCTAAGTCTGGCATTCAACTTTCAATTAAGTACACATTTTCCATATTCATATATAAATAAAAAGCACTTCCAATAAAATCCCGAATATTGAACTCTTCAGACCATCAATGTCTGAAATTATCACAACAATATCATTACCAGTTCAATATCTAAAAGTTAATAAAAAATTAGTCTTAGTGAGAAAACATCTAGGTTAACTTAGTACACTCCAAATAAGCTATTGCCTTGACGACCCAATAATGTCTGGATGTTGATGATCAATTTCTGCTTCTTTAGTCATGTAATACACACATATAGTTCATACATTGCTAAGTTGATCAATCATACGAATATTTAATCATGCATATATATATGTGTCATATTTAATGCATACTTAATTGACCTTTCCAAGTATGTAACTATTCATAAATTTTGATCATTCCAACTTCATATTTTGTATACTACCATTTTGTAATCAGGTTTGTACCTTTAAGTTAGCTTGATTTACTCCAAATTCATCAACCATACTTTACATATATCCTTAAACATTTCCATGATTAAAAGCCTCTTACAACACATGCACAATTATTTCTTTAAATATGAAATTTTAGCAAGCTAAATCTATACATTCACCAAACTTTTTCCAACAATGCATATTGATACATTTATGCAGTTCTCATTCATAATTACCCTATGTTCTTCAATGCTCATTCATCTATACCTTATTGTAATATCTAGTTTCCAAAACATACTAAGGGTTAGAACACTAGACCATTGCATATGAGTAATAACACTGAGAGCATTTCATTCACATGCATACCAATAGCATACATATATGAACTATAAATTTGGTACATATTGAAAAAATAGTATATGCACTCAATTGACATATTATAGGGTATGAAAGATTTAAAATGAACATGATGTGAATTATGAATTGTTATGTCTTGAATTTTGGTTTGATTGGATTCCAATTTGTAATTTGGAATTAAATTCTATTAGTTTGAAGATTTATAAATTAATATGTAGATTTTGACTAGGAAAAATGGCATGTAGAAAGACAAGTTGACACATGAAAAATTAGGGTGAATAAGCCTATAAATTCAGTGACATTTGGTATAGATAAGTAAGTGACAAATGGACTAATAATTAATTGACAAATAGATAAATTATTGAGTGACATATGGAATGAATACAAGGTGACATATGTCAAATTAAGGAGTAGATACATAGCCTACAGGCCAAGTGACAAATGCTAAGGCTAAATGAAGACACCTAGCACTTAGTTGAGCTGACCTAATGCAGAAAAGTTTCTGCTAGAACCTTTACTTTCTTCTCCTTATTTATCCAATACAAATTTCTCTTAACACATCTCTCTAAATTTTGGTTTAATCCTAGCCAAATTGCTACACCAAAACCAGAATTTTACCCTTCACAAGGCAATCATAGAACTAGCTGATTGTTATCCTTTTTCTTTGCCAAAAATTAACCTGTTTTCACCTTGAGTTTGTGATGAATCTTGCATGAATGGAGGCCTAGTTTAATCTGAAGTATTGAGGTGAAATTTGAGCTTAAAAAGTATGTAAAAATATGATCTTTATCGTATAATCTAATAGAATGATAATGATGATTGATTTGGAATAAAATGTACATGATGTTGATGATGAAGTGTGCTGGAATATGTTGAATGAACTTGGAAGTTTTTATGCTTGTTCTTTTTTTATGAAAATCATTGGTTATAGGTTATTATATGGATGAATTAGACAGGGATTTGAAATGTAATGAAGGTGAATTTATGCTAAAGAAAGATATTAGGATAGTGCTCTTGAAATGAGAAGGAACTAGGACTATATGCATGATAATGAATGATAATTTTTTGTTTTGATTTTTGATGCATGAAAGTCCATGATCTATGAGCTATTAATTAAATAATTTTGACCTAGAATTGGAGATTAAATTGAAGAGCAATTGGAGTATAATTTAGGTATAATTGATGGACTATAAAGAAGATGTTTTGAATTTGGTATAAAGATGATAAAATCTGGAAAACTAACGAAGGAAATGAATGGGAACCTTCGAATAACCCATCCCATGATTGTGGGAAGCCACACACAATCGTGGGAATTGTATGAAAGTGTACAAAATGTTATTTTTTGTGATTCTTAAACCAGTTAAGGATAAGGTACTTTACTATGGTACATTTGGACTTGAATGAGGCTTAAAATGAACCTAATTTGATATTGGAAAGTTGGTTGAATATTTGATAAGTTGAAGTTGTTAAATAATGTTATAACTTAAGGAAAAGATTGTTTGATATCAGAGTATCTAAGTTTGGAATTTAGGAGTGTTAAAATAATGAAGATGTTCTTAAGAATGTAAATATGATTCAAAGGATATGAATAATGCATTAGGAATGAATTAATGATAATTGAGAATTGTGTGAATACTTATAATACTAGAAAAGGGTTAATGAATGTATGGTTGATGAATTTACAATAATCGAGCTTACTTAAAGATATAAACCTAATTACAAATTGGCTATATCCAATTTATGATGTATGATTGGTTAAGAGATATGAATAAGGACACATACTTGGGAAAAGTCAATTGAGAATGCATTGAACATGACATATGTATATATATGCATGATTGAATATGTATTGGTTTATCACCTTACTAATGTGAATTATATGTGTATTGCATGATTTTAAACGCACAATTCAAACTCTAGCATCCAGATATTGTTAGATCATCCATGCAATAGCTTATCTGGTGTGTATTGTGAGTTAACCTAGATGTTTTCTCACCACGATTGATTTGTTTCTGTTTGAATTTTAGTTATTAAACTGGTATTGATATGATTGTGATAATTCTGAACATTGATTGTCCGAGGAGTTTGATATTTAGAATTGTATTGGGAATATAACCTAATTAAATGTGAATATGGAAAATGTACACTTGACAAAATGTTGAATACCGTTTTGGATCCGATGAATATGTGAAAATGAGTGTACACAATGAAAATAAGTTATTGATAACATATTTTATGAAATGATGCATTCCATCACATTATTATGCATGATCAGATAAAGGAGCTGTGAATGGAGTGCCCAGTGAAAAAGAGCCTAAGACCATAAATGTGGACAAAGAACCACAAGCTTAGTTATTAATGAGCCCAATATCTAAAATAAGTATGGGACAAAATGTGAAATGAGTCCAGTATCCAAAAGGGACATGGGACAACAAATAGGCACTAGGTCACAACAAAATAAAAATGAAAGTGGAGTCACATGTGTATATGCATTTACCAATATATCTTCAAATGTATTATGTGAATGATTGAGAATAAGTGTTGAATTATGTTCTTATAAAGATATGCAAGGTTTGAGTACATGTAGCTTTGTGTAAGTCTTAAAGATACGAATGACTGAGATAGATGATTGAATTATTCTGAAATGAGTATTTGAAATGTGTGAAATTCATGTTGTGTTATTAAGATGAGGTATATTGTGATTATTTGAAATGTAGAACATTTTGTACAAGAGTAGTAAACACTCAGATTCTTTTGGTGATTTAAATATTTGTTTAATGAAGTGTAATGCTACAGTGAATGTTATGCTTATGAATGAAATGGGAAAAGTTGATCTTTTGATTACTTACTCCTGTATGATGCCAAAATAAGTGAATGTGATTGCTCTAACATGTCATTTTCATAAGGTATGTTCTTGAACATCTTTTGCATATTCGGGCATATACTTTATGGTAGTGGTGTGTTACATTATACTCATTACTCATGTCCTTAAGATCATGTTTGCATTAAAAGAACTAATTTATTCCTTTAACAAATTAGAATTTCCATATTTGAACTCAATCACATCAAAATGATTCATTCTTTAGCTTATGAAATAAATTAACTACATAAACTTATCAAGCTCTTAACTGATTAATCAAGCAACAACCTGGGCTCATTCCTAGCCTTAGTAAAGTCTAAATATACCAATTTAGAGTGAAATTTCTCAGCTAGTTCAATAAGTACATAAGCCTGGAATTAAAATCCCAAAATTAGTCATCAACATCACTAATGTGTGTAACTTTACCACCGTCAATACTTTATGAAGTTTACAAGCTTAAAGACATCACTAACACATGAAATTTTCTAGATTTCATGTCCTTTAAGGTCACTTCATTTCAGGTTAATTTAACTTCCATATTGGGTACACTAAGGCTTAACAAAATTCTGATTACTTATGTCATTAACATTAATTTTTTAACAAACACACCTATAGCTCTAATTTTCCAGATTTGAAAATACCTTAATAACACCTATTTTTAACATTAATTCCTCATCAATTATACTTCAAATCCCAACTTAATTCATCCATACAACAACCCATAAATGACTAGTTTCTTACATGCAAAAATAAAACAAAAAATTAACTATTTATTCTACATTTTCCAGCACATCTTAAACATCAACATCATGTACAATCTATCCCAATTCAATCATCATAATCTTTCTATTATAACAAGCCTTAAAGAACAACATCTTACTTACTTGTTTAGCTTCCAATTCCAGTTCAATTTATAAAGTCTACGTAGCCCTCCATGCATGCCAAATCATCGCAAATTCAAGGTGGAAATTGGATGGTTTTCTGCTAGGATAAAAGACAAAAATAATAGGGTTCTTTGGCTATCTTACAAAAGATAAAAGCATGTATTTGGTGTGGTAATTTAACATAGCTCAAGAAAAACACAAGAACGGGAGATAGAAGTGAGTTTCAGTGGTAAGAGATGAAAAGAGAAGAATAAACAAGGCTGAAACTACACTTGCAGAAATGTTAATCCTTAGATGCTAGATGTCACCATATTACATTAACATATGTCCCTAAGCATGAAAGCCATTTATCCCCTCCATAAGCTGCCAAAGCTAACCTAGTTACTAGTCCATTTCTCACTCAATCATTGCTTCCATTTGTCAATTAATTACTCATGCCAAATGTCACTCATTTATCTATGCCATTTGTCACTTATTTCATAGGCTTATTCATCCTAATTTTTCATGTGTCAATTTGTCTTGCCACTTAGCATTTTTCCTAGTCTAAATATACATTTTAATTCATCACTTGTCTAATGGTAACAATTAAATCCAAATTTACTACTTGTAATCCATCAAACCAAAATTTAAGACATAAGCAATACACAATCAAATCGTAATTATTTTAAACCTTTCATATCCCGAAATATGTCAATTAAGTGCATTTACTATCTTTGCAATATGTACGAAATCATAATTCATGTGTGTGCGCTAATGATATGCATGTGAATGAAATGCATTTCATAAATGCTTAAATGATTTGACTCATATGCAATAACCTAAGGCTCTAACCCTTAGTGTGGAAAACAGACTATTATAATTCTCCCCCATAAGAATTTTCATCCTCTAAATTCTTACCTGATTGATCAAACAAGTTAGGGTATTATTTCCTCATGTTTTCCTCAATTTCCCATATGACTTCTTCTGTCAAATGATTTGTCCAAAGGACTTTAATCAATGGAATCAGTTAGTTTCTCAATTTCTTAGTCCGATAACCAACTCTCTTAACCAGTTCTTCAATAACTCCAGTTAGTTGCAACTTCAACCTCTTGGGTCGGTATATTTAACAAATACATTGAATCTGGCTGATATCTTCTAAGTATACTAACATAAAACACATTATGAATTTGAGTCATCTTAACAGGTAATGCTAACTTGTAAGTCAATAGTCCTATTCTTTCAATAATCTTATATGGATCATTATATCTAGGACTTCACTTACCTTTTTTACCAAACCTTAGCACTCCTTACTAAGGTGATATTCTCAGAAACACCTCTCTCACTTGGTACTCCATATCTCTTTGGTGTTATTCTACATAACTTTTCTGCCTATCTTTAGACACTGATTCTACGACGGATCAGTTTAATCTTATCGATAGTATCTTGAATCAATTCTAGTCTTTCAACAATCCTTAAACCCTCTTCGTCCCAATATAAAGGTGATCGACATTTTCTACCATATAATGGCTCATATGTTGTCTTACCAATACTACTATGATAATGATTGTTGTATGCAAATTCAATAAGAGCTACTTATTGATCCTATGCCCGTTGGAACACCAAAACACAAGCTCTAAGCATATCCTCAACAGTCTTAATAGTCCTCTCAGTCTGTCCATTTGTCTGAGGATGAAAGGTTGTACTAAAGTTTAAGCTTGTAACCAAATTTCTTTAGAAACTACCCTAAAATCTAGAAGTAAATCTAAGGTCCTGGTCTGATACAACGGACACTAGAACTCTATGTAATCTCACTACCTCATTAACATACTTCCTGGCTAATTGATCCAGTTTATTATTCTCTCTCACAGGTAAGAAATGGGCTAATTTCATCAATTTGTGAACAATGACCCATATGGCATCATATTGCCTTGGAGTCCTCGACAAACCTATAATGAAATCCATAATGATCCTCTCTTGTTTCCATTCCGAAGTAGGCAGTGACTGTAACATCCCAACTAAAGCTTGATGCTTTGCCTTAATCTATTAACCAGTCAAACATTTAGCAACATACTCCGCCTCTTTTTTCTTCATCCCTGGCCACCAAAAATACTCATCAGAAATTAATTGTCTTGATGCCTATACAATCACTCTAGTACACTGCATCAAAATACATTCTAACCCTTAGTGTGAAACATCATTATATACTATATATCCTCCAAATCTTGATGGAATAGGTAACATCGGTGCTGTAGTTAGTCAGAGTTTTAATTCCTTAAACTCCTTCGGCATTCATCAGTCCATCTGAATGGTACATTCTTCCTCATAAGCATTGTTAGAAGGGCTAAGATCAGAGAAAAGCCTCGACAAACCTTATGTAATAATCTGCTAATATAAGAAAACTCTAGATCTTAGACACACTACTCAAGCCTTCCCACTTCATCACTACCTCAACTTTCTTTGGGTATACCTTTATGCCCTATCCAGATACTATCTTACCTAAGAATATCACTTGATCAAGCCAAAATTAACACTTACTGAACTTGGCATACAATGTTTTTTCCCTTATTATCTGTAAGACTAACTTTAACTGCTCAGAATGTTCCTCTCTAGTCTTCAAATACACAAAATATCATCTATGAATACAATCACAAAATGATTTGAGTAAGGTTGGAATACTTTATTAATCAATGCCATAGAAGCTGCAAGAGCATTTATCAACTTAAAAGGCATCACTAGAAATTCAAAGTACCCATATCTGGTCCTGAATGCACTATTTGTTACATCAGCTTCTACTATCTTCAACTAATAGTACCCTAATCTAAAAACCAACTTTGTAAACACCTAAGCTCCCTATAACTGGTCAAGTAATTCATCTATCCTCAGTAATGGATACCTGTTCTTCATTGTCACCCGATTCAACTGCCTATAATCAATACACAATCTCAAAGTCCCATCCTTTTCCTTCACAAACAAAACCAGAACTCCCTAAGGTGACACACTAGGTCTGCCTTATCCAATAACTCCTACAACTAGGTCTTAAGTTCTTTAACTTTTACTGGTACCACCCTATATGGAGGGATATAGGAGCTTAGTTAATAGTGAACTCTGTCTCCCTATCTAGGAGTAAACCTGGTAATTCAGTAAGGAACACATCCAGAAATTGCCTAATAACAGGAATAATGAATCGTTTGTTCATTTCGAGTATCGGCCATATAGGCTAAATAAGCCTCACATCTACTTCGAATTAGTCTGGTAGCATTCATTGAGGAAATCAGCCTAGTTGGCACTACTTGACAAACACCTCGAAATATCACTCTTAATTGATTAAGAGATTTAATATAACACTCCACCTCCACAAGGCATATGCCTGACCATCCAACGAACATTTGAGAACATACCTATGAAAGTGGCATGTTAGAGTAGTCACATTCACTTATATGGCATCTTATTAAATATAGTCAATTAAAAGATCAAATGTTCCCATTTCATTGATAAAACATATTTACACTGTAGCATTTCACCATATAATCCATATATATAGTATCAAAAACATATAAGAGTTTACTACTCTTTTACAACATATTCTACATGAAATGAAAACTAAACAAAAATATTATATCTAAACTCATTATTGACTTACCAAACTTTGAGCCATTCTTGAGTCCAAAATCAACAGAACTAGACTTTTACTAGTTTGCCTTAGGAACTATGTCTCCCTTGTACTTGAAAATCAACATTTGCAATTTTTATGAGTTTTGCGAGCTTAGTGAGTGAACTATCCTCGATGTGCTCACTCATATAAAATCACAAGGACAATCCACATTCAGTTCACAATATACCTTATCTCAAATATACATCATGAACATCACACATTTCACATACTCATTTCATAATAATCTAATGTTTTTCTCAATCATTCATAACATCACAATTTAGTAACTTCATGTAATCTTTCACATATTACCTATATGTGTATAAACGCAAATGCACACGTGACCCACTTTTATTGTTACTTTGTTGTGATCGAGCACTTTTTTAACTGTTTCATATCTGTTGTGGATATCGGGCTCATTAATAACTATCTCATATCTATTGTAGACATTGGGCTCATTTTCATACTAAGCCTATGGCTCTTATTGCATATTTTTTAGCTTTAATCTCTTTTTAACTGGTCACTCTAGTCACAACTCCTTTATCCAATCATGTATTTCATTATAATGAGATGCATCAATTCAAATTATATGCAATAAATCATTTTCATTCATTATGCACAATCACTTTCACATTTTCATCAGATCTAAGTCTGACATTCAACATTTTTGTTGAGTAGACTCATTTATCCTAATTCACGTTCAATTATGAACACTTCTAATGCAATCTCAAATATCAAACTCCTCAGACCATTAATGTTTGGAATCATCACATTTACATAGTTATCAGTTCAATAATTGAAATTTAAGTAGATATAATCAATCCTAGTGAAAAACATCTACGTTGACTCACAATAAGCTCCTGATTCCTATTACCTCGACAAACTGGCAATGTCTGGATGTTGGCGTTTGACTTACACACCTAAATCATGCAATACACACATTTATACATATTACTAAATTTCTTAATCATATAAGTATTCAATCATGCATATATGTATATGTGTTATGTACAATGTATGTGTAATGACTTTCCCAGGTATGTGTCCTTAATCACAAGTCATGATCATTCAAACATTATTACTTAGACATGTCTAGTTTACGCTTAGGTTTATACCTTAAGAATACTTGCTCATTCTAATATCATCGATCATTCATTCACCAATGTTATTCTAGCATTATATGATCAAATAATAGCCAAATTCTCATTCGTTATTACTTAATACACCTTACCCACTTTCTTTAAATCACATTTATTTTCCAAAAAACACCTTCATTCATATAATACTCATAATTTTCCAAATTTAATTACATTAATATCATCAATCCATTCTTATGTTATAACCTCAATTATCAAGAAAGAATCAAGGTTCATTCCAAGCCTTAATAAAGTCTAAATACACCAATTTAGAGTGATTTTTTCTCAATTAGTTCAACATGTACAAAAAATAGAAATTATTAATCCAAAACTAGGCTCATAATTATGAAGGACCTTACCACGATGATCGTGCACAATCATTCTTCCTTAATTTTTCACAAATTTCATATACTTAGAGACATCACTACTAGAATTTTTCCAGAATTCATGTCCTATAAAGCTACTTCATTTCATGCTACTCTAGCTTCTATATTGGTTACATTAACCCCAACAAAAATCTACTCATTTGGTTCATTACCATTCATTTTATACCATTATACATGCAATCCTAACTTTTCCAGATTTGAAAAGACTTCATTAACACCTATCTTTAGCATGAACTCATTATTAATTATACTTCAAATCCCATCTCAAATCATCCATAAAATAACTCATAAACTATTATTGATCATTTATGGAAAAAAAGAACATAAACCTGTTCATTTCTTCATCCATGTTACAACACCATTATCATGATCATTCTTTCTCTAAACTATCATCATATATGTTTCATTTAATCAAGTTATGAAGATCAATAATATTCTTACCTTTTTAACTCCAAAGCCTCTTCCAATCTTCAAGTAAACCTAGCTCATCACACCTACATGATCATCAAACATTCAAAGTATAATAGGCTAGATTTTCATTAATGACTAAAGAAAACAATGAAATATTGATGTGGCTAGTGAAGGATTTTAACAAAAACACAACGTGGTAAGAGTTGGTGAGAGTGAGATGGTCATAAGAAGGAGAGAAGAAAGTAAATAAAAGAGCATGTAACAAAAGATAAGAATGAAAGACAAAGATGGTTATCTTTCAATGTAAATATCGTGGGCTAAGGTGTGTGGCAAGGGTTATGACCCTTATCCCTTGCCACATGCCTTTTCCCTATGGTTCTAATTGTCTCACTATAATTAGTCTACTTGTCACTCTATATTTGTCATAAATCTCCAAGTCATTTGTCACCCAATTATCTAAGCCATTGGTCACTCAATCTTAATGCCACATGTTAATTATTTCTACTACCACGAATCAATTTGTCTTGCCACTTGATATTTTTGCTAGTATAAAATGCACATAAATTCATAAATCTCCCAATTTTAACAATAAAGTTCGAATTAATAATTAAAACTATGATATTAAAATTCAGGACATAAAAATTTAAAATTTACATCATAATAATTTTAGACCATTCATACCCTAAAATACGTCAATTGAGTGCATATATAGTATTTGCAATGTGTATAAAAATCAAAATTCATGTGTTTATGCTAAAGATATGCATATGAATGCAATGCACCTCATAATTTTCTCGACACTAATAGGGTCCTTCCTTAGTATGGAAAAATAGGATATTACAATTCTCCACATTAAGAAATTTCGTCCTTAAAATTCTTATCTGAATGATCAAATAAATGGGGGTACTGATTGCTCATGTTCTCATCCATTTCCCATGTAGCTTCTTCTCTTGAATGATTCCTCCAGAGGACTTCAAAAAATGGGACCACTTAGTTTCTTAATTGCTTATTATGATAAACCACTATCTTTACCGGTTCCTCAATATATCTCATATTAATTGCCACTTCAATTTCCTGACCCAGTAACACATGTCAGATCAGATCGATATCTTCTAAACATACTGACATGAAACACATTATGGATCCAAGCCATTTCAGTTGGCAATGTTAACTTATAAGCCAATGGTCCAACTCTCTTTGTAATTTTATGTGGACCAATGTATCTAGGGCTTAGCTTACCCTTTTTACTGAACCTTAGCACTCCTCACCAAAGTGATACTCTCGGAAAAACTTTATTTCTTACTCGATACTCCATATCTCTCTAGTGTTGATACATATAACTCTTCTGTCTGTTTTGAGTCATTTTAATTTTATACGGATTAATTTAACCTTATCAACAGTATCTTGAATTAGTTATAGGCCTTTAACAATCCTTAGGCCCTCTTAATCCCAATACAAGGGTGAACGACACTTTCTACCATATAACACCTTATATAGTGCCATACCGATACTACTGTGATAATGATTATTATATGCAAATTCAACCAAAGCTACATATTGATCCTATGCTCCTTGGAACTCCAAAACACAAGCTCTAGCATATCCTTAATAGTCTTATTTGTTCTCTCACTCTATCCATCTGTCTGAGAATAAAATACTATACTAAAGTTCAACCTCGTACCCAATGTTCTCTGTAAACTACCCCAAAATCTTAAGGTAAATCTAAGGTCTCGGTTTGATACAATAGACACTAGGACTTCACGTACTCTTACTGCTCCATTCACATACCTCTGGGCTAATTGATCCAGTGTATTATTCTCCTCATAGGTAAGAAATGGATTGACTTCATCAATCAGTCAACAATAACCTATATGGCATCATGTTGCCTCGGAGTGCTTGATAAACCTATAGTAAAATCCACAATAATTCTCTCCCATTTTCACTTGGAAATAGGCAACGACTAAAACTTCCTAACTGAAGTCTGATGCTTTGCCTTAATTTGTTGACAAGCTAAACATTTAAAATCATATTCAGCCACTTACTTTTTCATCCCTGGCTACCAGAAATGTTGTTCCAGTCCATTATACAACTAGGTAGTACCAAAATGGATAGCATAGGCTGCTACATATGCTTCTTCCAAAACCTCTTTTTTCAGATCCTCAATATTGGGTATACATAATCTCTACTTCACATACAACGTCTTATTTCTCAATTCAAATATTGGGCATACATAATCTCTACTTCACAAACAATATCTTATTTCCCAATTCAAACTCATAATTTGGATTCACTTTCAACTTCTCTATAATCTTCACTAATTCAGGATCTTTACTTTAGGCTTTTTTTTAATCCTTTCATACAACATCGGTCTAAGCTTCAGTGTAACTAATAATGCTTCATTATGGACCAAATTCAACTTAACATTTAATGCTCTTAGTTGTACTAGGTGAGGTAACCTCGATGTTTGCATTTGTGCTACACTGCTATTTAATTTCCTACTTAATGCATCAACCACTATACTAGCTTTACTATCATGTAATCATAATCTTTGAGCAATTCAATCCATTGCCTTTATCTCATATTCAACTCCTTCTAACTCAATAAGTATCTCAAAATTTTATAATCCATGAATATCTGAAATGTCTCATCATACATATAGGGATCTTCAAAGTAAATACTACTGTAGCAAGCTCTAAACCATGTACCGAATAGTTAAGCTCGTGAGATCTTAATTATCATGATGTATATGTAATCACTTTCTCATACTACATCAAAACACATCCTAATCCTTGGTGTGAAGCATCACTATATACCATATAACCTCTAGATCCAAATGGAGTAGGTAACATCAATGTTATAGTTAACCGATGTTTTAGTTCCTTAAAACTCCTTTGGCGTTCATTAGTCCATCTGAAAGGTACATTCTTCCTCAAATGTTTTGTCAAAGGGGTTGAAGTCAATGAGAACACCTTGACAAATCTCCTATAGTGTCTAACTAATCTAAGAAAACTCCGAATCTTGAACACATTTCTCAGAGCTTCCCACTTCATCACTGCTTCAACTTTCTTTGGGTCTACCTGGGTACCGTATCCAGATACTATATGACCCCAAGAATACTACTTGACTAAACCAAAATTCACACTTATTGAACCTAGCATACAATTGCTTCTCTCTCTTTATTTGTAGAACTAACCTCAAATGTTTAGAATGTTACTCTCTACATTTCAAATACACCAAAACATCATCTATAAATATAATCACAAACTAAGTACGGTTGAAATATCTTACTCATCAAAGTCATAAAAGTAGTTGGAGCTTTTGTTAACCTAAAAGGCATCAACAAAAACTGAAAGTTCCAATATCTAGTCCTGAATGCACTCTTAGGTACATCAGCTATAGCTATTTTTAATTGATAGTACCCTGATCTCAAATCTAGTTTTGCAAACCCTTGTGTTCCCTATAACTGATTAAGTAAATCATCTATCCTCGGTAGAGGATACTTGTTTTTCACTATCACCTAATTCAACTGTCTATAATCAATGCACAATCTCATAGTTCCATCCTTCTTCTTCACAAGTAAAACTAGAGCTTCCCAAGATGAC
This sequence comes from Erythroxylum suave, assembly GCA_027563595.1. Classification (NCBI taxonomy): domain Eukaryota; kingdom Viridiplantae; phylum Streptophyta; class Magnoliopsida; order Malpighiales; family Erythroxylaceae; genus Erythroxylum; species Erythroxylum suave. The sequence goes on along the minus strand of JAOSBN010000006.1, from coordinate 8,584,939 downwards.
ACACTAATTTTGATAAAACCCTTATCCAATAACTTCGGTAACTGATCCTTAAGTTCCTTAAGTTCCACTTATGCCATCATATATCAAGGAATATATATAGGAGCAGTAACTAAAACTAGGTTGATAGCAAACTCCATCTCCCTATCTAGGGGTAAACTAAATAATTCAACAAGAAACACATCTAAGAATTCCCTAACAATAAGAATATGATATATTGGAGGCTTAGTTCGGGTTTGGATTACATGGGCTAGATAAGCCTCATATCCACCTAGAATCAATCTCAAAGTACTCATTGATGATGTCAATCTGGCTAGCACTGCTTGACTAATACCTCGAAAGATTACTGTTGGCTGATTAGGAGATTCAAGAATCACCTCCTTAATATAGTAGTTCATTACAGGCCTATGAGTAGTAAACCAATCCATACCTAAGATAAGGTTTATCTCTTTCAACTATAATACTATCAAAATTAGCTTTTAATTTTGCCTAATCAACCTGAATCGTGTACCCTTTACAAACTTCTTCAATTACTATAGTACTACCTACTAGTGAACTCACCTTTAAATCACAATTCAACATTTCTCTCTCACAAACCTATTCATTTCTTCATCCACATTACAGCACACTTTAAAACCATTATCATGATCATTATATCTCTAAATTATCATCATATATGTTTCATTTAATCAAACTGTGAAGATCAATAATATACTTACTTATTTAACTTTAAAGCCTCTTCAAATCTCCAAGTAAACCTAGCTCGTCATGCTTACATGATCATCAAACATTCAAGGTAGAATAGTCTAGGTTTTCATCAATGACTGAAGAAGACAATGAAATCTTGAAGTGGCTAGTCAAGGATTTTAATGAAAACTCAACGTGATAAGAGTTGGTAAGAGTGAGATGGCCATGACATGGAGAGAAGAAAGAAAATGAAAAGAGCATGTAACAAAAGATAAGAATGAAAGACAAAGATGGTTGTCTTTGAATGTAAATATCGTAAGTTAAGATGTGTGACAAGGGTTATGACACTTGTCCCTTGCCACATACCTTTTCCCTCTGGTTCCAATTGTCACACTATAATTAGTCCACTTGTGACTCTATATTTTAGCTATTTGTCATAAATCTCCAAGTCATTTTCTGCCCAATTATCTAAGCCATTAGTCACTGAATCTTAATGCCATATGTCAACTATTTCTACTGCCATGAATCAATTTGCCTTGCCACTTGGCATTTTTCCTTGTCCAAAAATACACATAAATTCATAAATCTCCCAATTTTATCAATAAATTCTAAATTAATAATTGAAACTATCAGTTGAAAATTTAAGACATAAAAATTCACAATTTACATCATAATCATTTTAAATCATTCATACCCTAGAATATGTCAATTGAGTGCATATATAGTATTTGCAATATGTACAAAAATCAAAATTCATGTGTTTATGCTAATGATATGCATGTGAATGCAATTCACCTTATAATTTTCTACCCACTATTTCTCATATATGGTGATCTAGGTTCCTAGCCCTTAGTATGGAAAAGCGAGATATTTACAAAAATCAAAATTCACGTGTGTATGCTAATGATATGTATGTAAATGTAATACATGCTAATGATATGCATGTGAATGTAATGCACCTCATAATTTTCTCACCACTATTTCTCATATATAGTGGTCTAAGGTCCTAACCCTTAGTATGGAAAAATGGGATATTATAAGGATGAGTTCCTTAATGTAACAGTTTATAACAACTATATGTGCTACCAGCCAATCCATACCAAATGAGATCTATCTCCTTTAACTGTAATACTACCAAATTAGCTTCCAACTCTACATGATGAATTCGAATAATGCACCCTTAATAGAATTCCCTAATCACTGTAATACTACCTACTGGACCCAAATTTCAATGTCTCTCTCTCACAATGCAATTTAGATGGTAGATGTGGTGTGATAAATGAATGTGTAGATCCTAGATCTAACAATGCAAATGTCTCAAATTAAAAGACATATAGCACACCTGCAACAACATCTAGAAGTTCTGTGCCTTCTATCTAGTGATAGTAAAGATTCTGGGCTAAGATTGCAACTGATCACTTTGTATCATAGTCACAAAACTAGGACCTGCTGAAATTGTTCTACGTCTACCTCTATCTCTCTCTCTTGCTTCACTAGCTCTACTTTGGTGGATAGTCATCTCAATCATTGATTCCCCCTCACACTACAGATTGTGGTCCTAAAGTGGTGGGACAGTCTTTAATCTACTGCTCAAAAGAGTCGCAACAAAAGCAAGCTCCCGATATCTTCCAACACTCCCCACCATGTTTCTTTCCATAGTGCTCACAACTAGGCAACTGTTATGTTTATCCTCTTAATTCTTAACATCTACCAATACTAGCCTTTACAAAACCACCTCTCGGTCTAAACCCCAACGTTTCAATTTAGTCCATGATCAGAATGATCTACTTTTGTGTTTACTAAATCTCCTACCAAAATAAACTTGAGACTCACCATGTCTCTTCATTTTGAACTCCTTCCTATACTGTCCTTGTCCATCTTTCAATAATTGTTCTATTTGGATTAAGGCAACTCGCATTTCAATAAAACTACTTAAATTAGTAATGACCAATCTCATTTTGATCTCCATATTTAGTCCATCCTCAAATCGCCTATGCTTATCTTCCTCAGTCGGAATCAAAGCAGTAGTATGCCTCATTAAATCATAACTTCATACTTAGCTACACTAAGACTTCCCTGTTTCAGACTCAAAAACTCTTTCATCTTCCTATCTAGGTAGATCTTTGGCATATAGTTCTCTTTTAAACCCTCAGGAATTCTTCCCATGTCAGTCTATAAGGCCAAGTAGAACTGCCAGGAACAGTCTTCACCATTAATAAGTTGAACCTTACAATAGTAAGACTGCATAGTCAAACCTCTCATCAGACTCACAGTCCATCTAATCAGACACCCTCTCTATTCTTTCCAACCAACATTCAGCCTTTGGAGGGTCTGTACTTCCATATAAGTCTACGGCCCCTTGCTTCCTAAATTTATCATACCTTCTCTCTCTCCTCTCAAGAATTCTCAGAGACATTTTTTCAAACTGAGGTACTGGAGACTCTCTATTAGCTACTATGGACTCAAGGTCAACTAACTTTGTGACTCGATCTCCTATAGCAAATGACCTATAACAACCAATAACGGTGATCACTATATGAGTCTCTCACTATATATCATGTCTATATGTTCTTATATGTCGCTAAGGATGCCAAACCATGCTTTGATACCAAAAATGTAACACACCACTACCATAGAGCAAATGCCCGAACATCTAGAGGACATTCAAAAACATACCCTATGAAAATTGCATGTTAGAGCAATTACATCAACTTATTATGGCGTTATACAGAACATAAGTATTTCTAAAGATCAAAACTCCTCACTTCATTCACAAAATGAAACTTACTTACATTGTTATTACATTTCATAATCCATGTTTATATATAATATAACATTTGGAAGTTTAAGGTTCTATTCAGAAAGTTCAACATGAAAGGAGAGCCAAACAAGTATTCTATCTAGACTATATGGGTATCAACTAACTAGGCCTTTGAGCCATTCTTGTTTCCAAAATTAACAGTACTAGACTTTTATTATATCGCCTTAGAAGCTAAGTCTCCCTTATACCTGAAAATCAATGTTGCAATTTTGATGGCACTGCAAACTCAGTAAGTAAACCATCATCGATGTGGTATCTCAGGTCAGAACATAAATATCACAAGTATAAATGAAATTCGCAAGTGTATTTCTCAATTTAGCAGATGTATCAAATCATTCAACATTGAGTACCATATCACAATATACGTCATAAACTACAAACATTTCATAAAATCATTTAAGAATAATCCAATCATTCATATCATCAACATGTACACAAGCGTTGCATATCATTATTTCAACACAATTTAGAAATTCTTTGCAATGAAAGATTGCAAAGAATTACTAAATTGTGTTGATATAATGATATGCAACGCTTGTGTACATGTTGATGATATGAATGATTGAGATAAATGATTGGATTATTCTGTATATATATATATATATGTTTACTCCACTTTCAGTTTTACTTTGTTATGACTGAGTGCGAATTTACTGTCCCGTACCCATTGTGAATATTGGCACCATTTCATATTCTATCTCGTACTCATTGTGGATACTAGGCTCATTAATAACTGAGCTTGTGGCTCTTTGTCACTCCGGTCACAACTCCTTTATTTGATCATTTATAACAATGTGATGGAATGCATCAATTCACATAATATGCTATCAATAACTTTCATTCAATGTGCACAGTCATTTATCACATTCATCAGATATGAGTCTGGCATTCAACTTTCGGTTGAGTACACATTTTCCATATTTACATACAAATAAAAAACACTTCCAATACAATCCCAAATCTTGAACTCCTTGGACCATCAATGTTTGGAATTATCACAATAATATCATTAAAAGTTCAGTATTTAAAATTTAATCATAAACAATTCAGTCATAGTGAGAAAACATACAAGTTAACTCATTATGCTCTAGATAAGCTATTGCCTTGATGACTTGGCAATGTTTAGATGTTGACGATCAATTTGTGCTTCTTTACAATACACACATAAAGTTCAGAAATTACTAAGTTGATCAATCATATGAATATTCAATCATGCATATATGTATATATATGTGTGCGTGTGTGTGTGTGTCATATTTAATGCATGCTCAGTTGAGACCCAATCTCAGAACCGGACCCCAACCGGAAAAACAAAAAATGACACAAAAATCGAAAGAAATCAAAGCAAAATTCATAAGACGAAAGAAACGAATACGAATGGAAGACGAAGCGAATACGAATGTAAGCGGAAATTCAAAATGGCAATTCGAATCGGAAACAAAAGCGGAAACATATCGGAAACGAATAGAAACGGAAACATAAAACGAAAGAACAAAAGCGAAGCGAACACAATTGACGTAAGAATCGAAAACGAATCAAATCAAAAGCGGAATAAATGATTCATTCGAACTAAAAAAATGTCCGACATCCTGGAACAAAATCTTAGAAATAACTATCGCGTTGGAAACCTTAGACTAAACTAATACGAAACC
>JAOSBN010000006.1:8531513-8570164 GCA_027563595.1 Erythroxylum suave | reverse complement strand
CACCACCCTTGCGAGGTACGGACTCGGATATCACCGTCGATGTCGGGTTTGGGTCTTGCAGGAGTGGGGTGTTACAGGTTTGAAAACAAAAAATCAATGAAATATATTTAGTTATGGTGTAGGAAGAGATTAAACCAAAGAATTGTGTTGCACCCCATTTCCAGAGCCCAACTATCCAGATGTCATAAAACATGAGCGTGTGTATTACCTTGTAGGGTTATTTCCATGAACTCCCATTAGCCATCATCAGCTCATCTTCATTCTTATAACACCCTAAAAGTTACCTATTATATAGATCAAGATATGCTCATAACTAAGTCATGGTTTAATAATCACTTCATTTGGAGGTCAGATGATGGTTACAGCCAAAAGAGCCAACCACAATTATGTCCTAAATCATATTGTACCTATCTTGGGACAATTGGCATAACTTTCACTAGAGATGACGAATTGTGATCTTTTTAGGTTGGATTCGAAAAGGAATTCGAGATATACAACTTTTATGAATACCTTGAAGAAAACTTTTGCCATCTAGAGTGCCTATGCTTCGTCCGGTGCTTCGTCTGGTACCTATGTTTAATCTGAAGGCCATATCTTTTACACAGGAAGTCAAAAAATTCCAAAATTTATATCATTGGAAATCTAAGAAAAATATATACAACATCCAAGAAGATAACTCTATCAAATGCAACTTGGATCATTACATATTTTCCCTAGAACTCAGAACTCACTTCGTCTGGTACCTACATTTCGATTGGTACCTATGCTTCATCTAAAGGCCATATATCCTGCATCTGAATGCAAAAAATTCCAAACTTTATATTTTTGGAAATATAAGAAAAGGATCTACAACTTATAAGAAAACAACTCTATCAAATTCAGCATAGATCAATACAGATTTTCCCTAGAAGCTAGAACACGCTTCATCTAGTACCCATGTTTTGTCTGGTACCTATATTTCATCTGAAGGCCATATCATCAGCATCCAAAGGTCAAAAATTCAAAACTTTACATCGTTGGAAAGCTAAGAAAAATTCCTAAAACTTTGATGAATACAATTTTTACTAATTCAGGATATATCAATACAATTTAATCGTGTTAGTATAGGATACAATTTCTGTCAAAATTATGGTACTACCTATACCAATACCGACGATGCTATTTTATAAGACCCATATGTTTTGCATCTGAAATCCAAAAATTTCGTACTTTATACCATTAGAAAGCTGAGAGAATGATATACAACTTTTATGCAGATCACTTAGCCTAATTTTTCCTAGAGTAATATAGTTTATTCTTTGAAGTTTCAGATCACATTTTAACCCTTATTCTCTATTTTCGTTCTTCTGCTATCAACATCTATATATATGTAAAACCAGTAACTATAACCACAAGAACCAAATCCAACTTTCAATTTGATACATATATCTTCCATTCTAAACAACGTCAATAAAAAAAATCCATCCTAGAGGCCATCACGCAACAAAATTTTCTCTTCCAACCACATTAACTTTTTGACATAACAAAACATTTTACACAGATAAATATGAAAATCTCTACAACTTTTTCTGCCAACTCTCAACAAATAGAGTCTTAACACACTTTAAATTACAAATCACAATAACCACATCTATAGCAAAATGCAAAACACTTTCATGGACACCCATGTTTGAAATGATTCTAAGTGCCAAAATTTTATGATCTACTTAGATAAGTTACAAAATATTAGAAACCGTTGGAGCCTGCCGAATTTTGCAAGTTAATGTTGATCTGCTTTTTCTTCACCTCAAGAGTGAAAAAAGAGTGGGATGAGCTAGGAATCTCAGTGGCCAATATGTTTATAACCAGTGATAATAAACCACATACAGTCTTGTATATATATTTATATCACATATCTATAAACCATATGCTAGACTTAGTAGATTGCATTCAAAATTTAAGACTTTCACATATATCTGAACACATTACCACACAATTAAGTTCATATTCTTTATTCACTCATCACAAAGTATCATTCAAATATGCTCCATATCTAACAATTCAGATACAATGCATAAACAAAATGGCTCGAGAGAATCCGATAGAATGAAATGACAAAATCAAAGTTTATACCATAAACGAAATGAGCCATTTTTAAGAGTTCGTATGCCACAAACGGGTATCTCTTTTACCCACTTAACATATTTCAGATGTATACATATCATAATCATATTTTTCATACTTCTTAAGTTTTTGTTTTTACTTAGCATAAAGTAACACAATTCTTGAAAACAATTATGATATAAATTTAGAGAATATTTTTCCCACATTCACAATGGGTCAAGACAAACATTTATGGCATTCATACACACAAATATTTTTGGCTTATCATCACAAAACTATAAACATATTACCCACCTAGTTACTTGATATTTCCAAGATCAAGCTTGCTCTTCTCCTTGCTGTTGGCTTCGACTAGCTTGATTCACTTCAAAAACATATATTTTCATTTAATCAACATACACGAATGAAGCTTTCTTTAAACTTAACTATCCATGAATGAGTTTTAGCTTGATCTATTCTTGATTTCCCTAACTTAAAGAACTAAGATCTACTTAAGTTTATAAAAGAAGCTAGGAACATAGTTCTCCTATACCTCTTCTTTCTCTCTCTTCATTTTCATCACATAACACCTATTTTCTTTACTTCCTTCATTTATCAAAACAAAAAGAGTAGGTAAAGAATATCTAAAAACTTACCTAAACTTTTTCCTTCTTCTTTCTGCTTTTCTTTCTTTCCTTCTTCTTTCCATTCCTATACTTTGGTTTCTCCTTCTCTCCTTCTAGTTTCTTCTAAGACTCTCACTTTCTTTTTATTTCTCATTACACATAACTCTTTCTTCTCTTCTTTGTCTTAATAGTTTAAGACAAAATTTCAACTTTCCAATCTTACCCTTCCTTATTAAATCTAATTCTACTATCTCGTTATCTTCATTTTAATTATATACTTCTCATTCATTCAAACAAACGAAATTAGTAATAAACCATATTAACTTTAAAAATTGTCTAATTCATAAATTCTAAATTATATTCATGCTTACCATTTTATAAAAATAAATTCTAAAAACAATATAGGACCCATCATTTCTTCTCTCCTTAAAGAATTTCGTCCTTGAAATTCTCACCTAAGTCAACAAGTAGGTATGGGTACTTCGCCTTCATGGCTTCCAAAGATTCGCATCTTGCTTCCTCTCTTGCATGGTTCTTCCATAAAACTTTTACCAGTTTCACAGTCTTATTCCATAAGACCTTTTCCTTTGAATCTAGGATCGCCACTGGTTGTTCTTCATAAGTTAAATCCTCCTTTAGTTGAACTTCTGAAGGTTGGACTATGTGTGACGGATCCGATCTATATCTCCTTCAAATTGGTATATGGAAGACATTATGAATTTTTGATAACTTTGATGGCAAAGCTAACTTATAGGTGAGAGGCCCAATCTTCTTAATAATCTCATAAGGGCCTATACATCTTGGACTGAGTTTACCCTTTCTATCAAATCTTAAAACTCTTTTCCATGGTGAAGCTTGAAGGAACACTTTATCTCCCACTTCATATTCCATTTCCTTCCTATGTGTGTTTGTATAGCTCTTCACCCTATCTTGAGCTGCTTTGAGTCTTTGTTTTACCAATCTAATTTTATTGACTATAGCTTGTACCAACTCACATCCTATAAGTTTTCTTTCATCTTCCTCATCCCAACAAATAGGGGTTCTGAACCTCCTACCATATAAGGCTTTATAAGGTGCCATCTGAATTCTAGAGTGATAAAAATTATTATAAGAAAACTCAATCAAAGGTAGGTGCTCAACCCATGAACCTTTGAAGTCCATTACACATGCTCTTAACATTGCCTCTAATTTCCTTATTGTCCTTTCTACTTGACCATCTATCTATGGATGGAAAGATGTGCTGAAATGTAATTTAGTTCCCAAAGCTTCTTGTAAACTTTCCCAAAATATCGAGGTGAATTTGGGATCTCTATTAGAGAAAATGGAACTTGGAATCCCATGAAGCCTGATTATTTCATCTATGTATTTCTTGGCCAAGACATTCAAAGAATCTGTCTTTCTGATAGGAAAGAATTGTGCTAACTTGGTTAGTCTATCAACAATCACCTATACTGCATAATGCTTCCTGTTGGTCCTTGGTAATCTCATCAAGAAGTCTATTATAATCTTTCCTATTTCCATTCAGGAATAGAAAAGGGCTTAAGCTTACCGACAGGTGGTTGATGTTCTACTTTGACTTATTGACATACCAAGCATTTCTTAGCATACTCAGCAACATTTTTCTTCATTCCTCGTCATCAAAAATGTTCTTTTAAATCTCTGTGCATTCTTATTCATTGAGGATGCATTGCATATGGAGCATTGTGTGCCTCATCCAAAATTTCATCCTTGGCTCTTGCATATTTGGAATACATAGTATGTTTCCTACTACCATCCGTCCACATTCTTTTACTTCTATTTCTAAAGGCTTACCATTTTAAACTCCTTCTCTAAGCCTGCTCAAGTATTTATCTTGTTCCTGAAATTCTTTAATATTTTCTTTCAATACTGGCCTTACTCTAAAATTAACCAATGTACCACCAAATTCAACTTGTCTCAACTTTACCTTAAGCTTGGCTAATTCCTTGAACAAAGTAGATATATCATCTTCACATGCCCCATAGTAGATTTCCTACTCAGTGCATCCGCTACTACATTTGCTTTTCTCAGGTGGTATTCTATCAATAAGTCATTATCCTTCAATAATTCTAACCACCTTCTTTGCCTCAAATTTAATTCTTTTTGGCTTACCAAATATTTAAGACACTTGTGATTTGCAAATACTGTGGTAGTGACTCCATATAAATAATGTCTCCATATTTTCAATACGAAGACTATAGCGGTTAATTCTAAGTCGTGCGTAGGATAATTCATCTCATAGGGTTTTAATTGCCTGGAAGCATAGGCAATTACTCTGTCTCCTTGCATCAATACACATCCTAATCCTTTCCTCGAAGCATCACTATATACTGTGTATCCTTTATTGCCAGAAGGTAAAGTCAAAATTGGTGCAGTTGTAAGGTTCTTCTTCAATTCCTCAAATTTTCGCTAACATTTTTCTGTCCACACAAACTTCCAACTCTTCCTTGTCAGTTTGGTGAGTGGAGTTGCTATCATAAAAAAGCCTTCCACAAATTGTCCGTAATAACCAGCTAATTCCAGGAAACTCCTTACTTCTGTTACATTCTTGGGTGCTTCATATTTAATTACAGCTTCTATTTTTCTTGGATCCATATGTGCCCCTTTTTCTGAAATCACATGTCTAAGGAACATCATTTCCTTTAGCCAAAACTCGCATTTATCAAATTTAGCATACAACTATTTCTTTCTTAGTGTCTCTAACGCAATCCTTAAATGCTCCTCATGCTCCTTATCACTTTGGAATAAATCAATATCATCAACAAAGACTATAATAAATTGGTCTAGAAAAGGTTTGAAGACCTTGTTCATTAAATCCATAAAGGCTGCAGGAGCATTAGTTAATCCAAAGGGCATAACTAAGAACTCAAAATGCCTATATCATGCTCTGAAAGTAGTCATTAACAAATCAGACTCCTTTGTTCGCAATTGATGATAACCCTATCTCAAGTCTATCTTAGAGAAGACTTTGGCTTCTTGTAGTTGATCAAACAAATCATCCATATGTGGGAGTGGATATCTATTCTTAATAGTGATATGATTAAGCTTCCTGTAATCCACACACATCTTTAAGGATCCATCTTTCTTTTTCACAAAAAGAACTAGATCTCTTCAAGGCAAAGAGCTAGGCCTAATGAAACCTTTCTCCAACAATTCTTTTAACTTCTCTTTAAGTTCCTTCAATTCTGCTGGAGCCATTCTATAGGTTGGAATAGAGATTGATGTAGTGCCTGGAAGAAGTTCTATGGTGAACTTGATCTCTCTGTGTGGTGGTAGTCTTGGTAACTCCTCTAGAAAGATATCTAGAAATTCCTTGACTATTGGAATATTTTCTAACTTTGTTTCATCGACTTTCCTATCTACCACATATGCCAAGTATGTTTCATACCCTTTCTTCATCACCTTCTTTACTGTTAGATCCAAAATAAATTTAGAGGGGCTTGCTCTATTATCTCCCACAAACACTACTTTTTCACCTTTATCCAGCACAAGCTCTACCGTCTTATGTTTACAATCCAAATTGGCACTATATGTTTCTAGAGTGTCCATGCCCAAAATCACTTCCAATCCCTTCATCTCCGATGGCATTAAATCCACTACTAATTTTACCTCACCAATACATACATCACACTCTCGATAAACATCAATAATAATAACATACTGGCCCATCAGTGTGCTAACTATCAAAGGACTATCTAATGGACTTAAAGTTCTATTATGCGAAATCATACTTGTAGAAATAAAAGAGTGGGTAAACCTTAGATCAATCAAAACAATAATATCATCGTTAAATAATTTAACCATACCGGTACAACTTCTGGAGCTACTTTTGCTTCCTCCCTGTTCATTACGAATACCCTAGCTAGGGCTTGCTCTCTCGGTCTTCTTGGAGGATCTATCTTTTTGGCTCCACTAGAGCTGCCCACTTTAGTTACAGACTTAACTTCCACAGCCTCAGCCTTCTTTGATTCTTACCTCTGAGTTCCCACCTGTCTAGCATACCGTGGACACTCCCTAGCCATGTTCCTTCTCTCTCCATAGTTAAAGTAAGCTTCAGTGAGTCGATAGCACTCCCCTTTATGAAATTTGCCACAGTGGTCATATTTTGGATAGGATGGCTTATTCTCCTCTTCTCTTCTGCCTCCTCCTATAGTCAAGGCTTGAAGGGAAATATTTCTAATTGGTTTGAATCTACTTGAGCCATGACTTCTAACCTCAAATGGTCTAGGGAAAGTCTTAGCACTCCTTCCTAGCATGGGCATACTACCTCCCCTACTTAGCTGTTTTCTTCCCTTTCTCTTTCTACTCACTACACTCTTTATGTTCTCCACATTTTCAACCCTCAAGGCAGCCTCTACCAACTGTTGAAAGTCATAAAAATTCCACTTTTTCTCTGATTTCCCAATGTAAACCTACTTCAAATCTTCAACACTTAGCTACTTCACTCATCATCAGCTTGACTGCATATATGGAAAATTGGGTAAGCTCTTGCTCATACTCACTAACTGTCATCTCCCTCAGAGTGAGGCTCAAAAACTCCCTCTGCTTCTATTAAATGTACACCTTGGACAGATACTCCTTCTTATAAGCAGCTTGGAAATTAGCCCATGTTAACACTAGCAGCTTAAACTAGCTCGCTGATATGCTTTCCCACCAATGCAAGGCATCACCTTGTAGCAAACTCATAACATACGCGATTTTTTCTTCATCTTCACAATCCATCTATTCCAATATTCTTTCAATCTTCCTCACTCATGTCTCAGCTTCCTCTAGATTAGTTCTTCCATAAAAATACACTGTACCATGCTTCCCTAGCTTATCAAATTGTCATACTTTCTTAGCCGGTGCTAGAATGGAAGTGGATAGCATCTGACCTATGGCCTGAACAAAAGCCTGAGCAAATGTTTGGAACATTCTATGGTCAAAAGGATTAGGCATTTGCTCTGGTGAAAGAGGAGACTCTTGTGTTTGTGGTTGAGAGGGCTCACTCACCTGCTTGCCTCAGCAATTACTGGGGCTCTAGACTCATCAATGCCCTCCTCTCTTGACGGAGAATCAGGTGCATTAGATCCTTGCAAAACTCCTCATGTTTTTCTACAAGGTGACATTTTACTCTTTCAATAAACAATTGTCATTGGCTTATCTTCATTTTAAATGTTATGTCCTATTTGCATGCATGATATGCATATCATTTGATGCAATCAATCAATTTAACACAATAAGAATTAATCATATAGCATAATAATTCATAACATAACATATTCTAAGCTTAGGAATCCTTAGAAATCGTGGGCTCTGATACCATAAGATGGTGGACCCAGTTTCTAGAACCCAACTATTCGGATATCATAAAACTTGAGCATATGTATGTAGGGTTATTTCCATGAGCTCCCATTAGCCATCATCAGTTCATCTTCATTCTTTTAACATCCCCAAAGTTTCCTATTATACAAATCAAGATATACTCATAACTAAGTCATGATTCAATAATCACTTCATTTGGAGGTCGGACGATGATGTTATACCTAAAAGACTCAACCACAATTATATCCTAAATCATATTGTACCTATCTTGGGACAACTGGAACAAATTTTACTAGAGATATCGGATTGTGGTCATTTTAGGATGGTATCAAAAAGGACTTCGAGATCTAAAAATTTTGTGAAGACCTTAAAGAAAAAATTTTCCATCTAGAGGGTCCAAATTGTTTCGTCTAGTGCTTCATCTGGTGCCTATGCTTGGTCTGGCGCTTCGTCTGGTGTTTTCTCTGATGCTTCATCTGGTGCTTCGTCTGGTACATATGTTTTGTCTGAAGGCCATATTTTTTATGTCCAAAGTCCAAAAATTACAAAATTTATATCATTGGAAGGCTAAGAAAAAGATATACAACATCCAGGAAGATAACTTTGTCAAATTCAGACTAGATAATTACATATTTTCCCTAGAAGTCAGAACATGCTTCATCAGGTATCTACATTTTTTCTAGTACCTATGCTTCTTCTAAAGGCCATATCTTCTGAATTAGAAAGAAAAAATTTCTAATATTTTTGGAAAGCTTATAAAAATATCTACAACTTCCAAGAAGACAACTCTGTCAAATTAAGCTTAGATTAATAAAGATTTGCACTATAAATCAGAACATATTTCGTTTGGTACCTACGTTTCGTCTGGTACCTATGCTTCGTGCAAAAGTCATATATTCTACATCAAAAAGGCCAAAAATTCCAAACTTTATATTGTTGGAAAGATAAGAAAAATATCTACAACTTATAATAAGACAACTCTATTGAATTCTGTCTATATCATTATAGATTTGCCTTAGAAGTGGGAAAAAAGCTTCGTTTGGTACCTACATTTTGTCTAAAGGCCATATCTCCTGCATCTGAAGGCAAAAAATTCCAAACTTTATATTGTTGGAAAGCTAAGAAAAAGACCTACAAGTGAAGATGGTGTTGACTAATTTATCTTATATCGATATGGTTTAATTGTTTAAGTAAAAGATACAATTTCTGTCAAAATTATGCTACTACCTATACCAATACCACGATACTATCTTATAAGAGCCATATCTTTTGCATTTGAAATTCAAAAATTTCATATTTTATACTATTGGAAAGATAAGAAATGATCTTAAACTTTTATGAAGATCGCTTAGCCTAATTTTGTATAAAGCAATACATTTTATTCCTTGAAGTTTCAGATCACATTTTAACCCTTATTCTCTATTTTCGTTCATCTGCTGCTATCAACATCTATATATATGTAAAACTAGAAACTGCAACCACAATACTGGAATCTAACTTTCAATTTTAAACATATATCTTTCAGTCTAAACAATGTCACTTAAAGAAAATCCATCGTAGAGGCCATCACGCATCAAAATTTTCACTTCTAGCCATGTTAACATTTTGACAGAACAAAACATTTTACATATATACATATGAAAGTCTTTGCAACTTTTTATGTAACTTTCAATAAATAGAGTCTTAACACGCTTTAAATTAAAAATCTGAATAGCCACATCAGTAGAAAAATGCAAAAGACTTTCATAGATGCCCATGCTTCAAATGATTCTAAATGCCAAAAATTTCTGAGCTACCTAGTTAAGTTACAAAATATTAAAAACCCTTGGAGTCTGCCGAATTTTGCAAGTTAATGCTGATCTGCTTTTTCTTCACCTAAGGAGTAGAAAAATAGTGGGGTGTGCTAGGAAGCTCAGTGGGTAATATGTTTATAGCCAATGATAACAAGCCACAGATAATCAAGTATAAATATAAATATATAAATAAATATATATATATATATATCACATATCTATAAACCACATGTTAGACTTAGCATATCACATTCAAAATTTAAGACTTTCACATATATCTAAACACATTACCACAAAATTCAGCTCATATTCTTCATTCACTCATCACAAAGTATCATTCAAATATGCTCCATATCTAACAATTCAGATGCAATGCACAAACAAAATAGCCCGAGAGAACCCCATAGAACAAATTGGCGAAACCGAAGTATACACCATGAATGAAATGAGTCCTTTTTTAGAGCTCATATGCCACAAGCAAGTAGCTGGGAGAAGGCTTAAGGTTAACATGCATGTGATGAACAAAATGGTATCTCTTTTACCCACATAACATATTTCAGATGTATACATGTCATAATCACATTTTTCATGCTTTTTAAGTTTCTGTTTTTACTTAGCATAAAGCAACACAATTCTTACAAACCATCATGATATAAATTCAGAGAATATTTTTCCCACATTCACAATGGGTGAAGACAAACATACACACAATTATTTTTGGCTCATCATCACAAAACTATAAACATATTACCCACCTAGGTACCTGATACTTCCAAGATGAAGCTTGCTCTTCTCTATGCTCTTGACTTCGACTAGCTTGATTCCCTTCAAAAACACATATTTTCATTTAATCAACACACACGAATGAAGCTTGTCTTAAACCTAACTATCCATGAAGGAGTTTTAGCTTGATTTATTCTTGATTTCCCTAACTCAAAGAACTAAGATCTACTTAAGTTCATAAAAGAAAGCTAAGAACATAGTTCTCTTATTCCTCTTGTTTCTCTCTCTTCATTTTCATCACGTAACACCTATTTTTTCAACTTCCTTCATCTATCAAAACAAAAAGAATAGGAAAAGAATATCTGGAAACTCACCTAAACTTTTCCCTTTTACTTCTTTCTCTTTTTCTTTCTTTCCCTCTTCTTCTTCCCTTTCCTATACTTCAGTTTCTCCTTCTCTCCTTCTAGTTTCTTCTAAGACTCTTACTTTCTTTTTATTTCTTAACAAACACGACACTTTCTTCTCTTTTTTTAGTTTAAGACAAAATTTTAACTTTCCAATCTTACCCTTCCTTATTAAATCTAATTCCCACTATCTCTTTATCTTCATTTTAATTCTATACTTCCCATTCATGTAGACAAACAATATTAATAATAAACCATATTAACTCCAAAAATTTTCTAATTCATAAATTCTAACTTATATTCATGCTTGCTAGTTTTATAAAAATAAATTTTAAGAAAAATTCGGGGCCTAACAAATTGGGTTCCTACCGAATTGTCCATTTTTATCATTTTTTGCACGTTTTCTTTAATTTATTTTTATTAGTCTAGTTTCATTTTATTTTCGAAAAGCAAAACCCCCTAACTTGAACCCTGACTATTTTCATTTTAACAACTTTATACACACTCTCTATGAGATCGACTAGACTCACCATGTAACATCCCATTACCTATGGGAAGGTCAAAATAGTAAATAGGAGTGTTTAGCGAGAGGCAAGAGATGAATTTTTATGTTCATGCATAATGTGACATGCTCATACAAATGAATAGTGATATTTTTCTGCACATGAAATTAATTCTACATGCATTCATGAATAATTCTGGGTATAATTGGATTGAATTGTGATTCTTGGAAAATTGTGAATTTTAGTGATTTATGAATGTTTCTATGTTAAAAATATTAATGGTTAGAAGAATTGTGAGAATTAGGAATTTTAGTGGACTTAGGATTTGATTTGGAATATATAAAGTATTATGGGAAATAGGAAAAGAGAAGAATAGAAATCAAATGAAGATTTGGAGATAGTTGGACTGTAAAGACGAAAGTTAAAGGGAGTTAGTTCAAAAGAAACTGAGTCCAAACCTAGATCTTAGGAAAAGAGCAAGTGTAAAGTTGCTATTATTATGTGTCAGAAGTAAGGTTGAGCAATTCCAGAGTTAAAAAAGGGGTTGGTACTTTTCCTGAAGTTCTTTCCCTACTATCATCGTCTCCAAAATTCTTTCCATACCTGAAGTTGTTCATCAAACTCCTTCTAAGAGTTAACTTTGATTCTTCATATCCATCACCATTTTCTTTACTCCCAAAGTGTTCCTTTTGCCTTAAAAAAAACCAAAAGCTAGTTAGTGTTCATAGAGGATTATGTGATTTTGCATGAAATTAAGGGTTTGGGGATAGTTGAAGATCTTGGAGTTTTCAACAAGAAGGTAGTGAGTAAATTCTTTAGAATTGGAGATTTTGAAATAAATTGATGAGTTATTGTCATCTGCATGAACATAGCATTTTATATAGTTGTATTCTTAAACACTGTGTTAAAGGGATGAAAATTTGGGGATAAGGTGTTATTTGGGTTTTGGTGGGCTATTAGTGATCAGGTATTGTAAAATGTTTCTTGGAGTTGAAATAACAATGAAATGAGGTATAGGATCAGTGTAGAGAGTTAGATATGGAAAGGTGATATGCTATGGTTTTGTGAGCATGTATGAAAACTTACAGATATTTAAGAAAAAGGTTTTTTAGTGTGGTGTGTACATTTATTGTCCATGTTTGATTTTGTTATCGGCTGTGTTTTTGTATTTCTCTATCGTCTATGTTTGGCTTTTACTGTCTCTATGTTTGACTTTTACCATCTACTTTGACCTTTGTTGTCTATGTTTGATTTTTACCATCTACTTTGACCTCTATCGTCTATGTTTGACTTCTACCATCTGCTTTGACTTCTATCGTCTGCCTTTGAGATTCCTTCTGCCTTTAGACACTAGATCTGTCTTTTAGCACATCGTTTTTGTTTTGAATATTTATCTGCTTCTGCTTTGTCTACCTTCTGCTTATAGGACCAAATAATATCAATTGCATCCTCTGGTTTAACGTGAATAGTAGACTCGAAAGTCAAAGCTTGAAGAAATCTGAAATGGCTCATTAGGTTATGAAATTTGATTCAAATGGTTTATTGAGGTTTAAACCCTACTAACAATGCTAATTAAGTGAGGTTCGATATTTGACTAGTGTTTTGATAACCTTGATGGAAGGATATCTAGGATTACCATGAACATGCATAGTACAAGATTTATCGCATAATATGCATTGTTAAACAATGATAATTATGCAAAGTGTGATATGTGTGTGTATTATTTTGTAATAGAGGATCAGTTAGAACATCAACTTCCAGACGTTGTTGGCACTTCTAGGCATTAGCTTCGGGAGTAACTTGTGAGTAACATAGATGGTTTCTCTCAATTATTCTTTGCTTAATTTATGCTGTGAATGATAATGATTGTGTTGATTATAGATTCTGAACAGAAGGTCCAATGAAAATGAATGGGGATTGGGATATTTGAAGAGCCACCTACATTTGAATGTGTTGACCTATGTGCTGTATAATATGACTGATTGGGCTACATGCTTTTCATTTCATGAATGCATGATCACAAAGTGTTTCTTAACTTGAATGTGAATGCCAGACTAAGGTCCGATGATATGGAAAGGTGAGTGGATGAAAATATGAAAATATGAGTGCTGCAATTCATTTCATGAATGCATGAAATATAATGGAGTTGTGGCTAGAGTAGGCACCGATTAGAGCTTAAAGCTCAACGTGTGAAAAAGAGCCTAAAGCTCAAAAGTGATTCAGATCCTCAAGCTTAACTTTTAATGAGTCCTATATGGGACAGTTATTAATGAGCCCTTTAAGGGACAGTTTAGGCACTTGGTCGTAGCAAAATAACAAATGAAAAGTGGGTCTCATGCGCACTGCATATGCATAATTGAATGATTAAATAGTATTGAATATCAAGTGCAAAATGTGTAACGCTGTGATTTATATGTTATGTGATATAATGTGATGCATGAATTGAGTGAACCATCGATGATGGTTACCTCATTGAGTTCGCAAAACTCACCAAAATTGCAATGTTGACTTTTCAAGACCGAGAGACTATTTTAGCTACTCAAAGGCTCTACCAGCTGTGTGGATAGTGTTTTGATAAGTGGAGTCATGGCTCAAAAGTTGGTCAGTAGGGACATTTGGAAGAAGTAGATAGATTTGTTTATGTTCCTCATTCATGTAGTACTATTGTATAGGTTTTGATGATTACATATGGAATGGTTGAAAGATATTATGTAGACTTTGATTTTGAGAAAGGAAATGAGGAAGAATGTTTAGTTTTAAAATATTGTGATTTCAATGTGATGTTGTGGGAAAAATAGCTCGTTGGGAACCTTCTGTGGGAAAATCAGCACCTTTCTGTACCTTTGGTGGTCAAAATGATCCCTTGACACGGTCGCTAGGAACCTGCGGTGGGAAAAATAGCCCATTGGGCAACTTCGGTGGGAAAATCAACACCTTGGTACGCCCTTAGTTGCCGAAACAGTCCCTTGGCTCAGTCGATAGGCACCTTTGGTGGGAATAATAGCCCATTGGGCAGCTTTGGTGGGAAAATCAACACCTTGGAGCTCCTTTGGCGGCCAAAACAACCCCTAGGCACTATCGCTAGGCACCTTTGGTGGGAAAATTAGCACCTTGTTAAACCTTAGACAGCAAAATAGACTGTTGCGACTATTGCTAGGCATATTCAGTGAAAAAAATTAGCCCATTGGGCACCTTCAGTGGGAAAATCAGCGTCTTGGTGTACGTTTAGTGGTCGAAATGGTCCCTATGCACGATAGCTAGGCCCCTTTGGTGGAAAAAATATCCCTTTGGGCACCTTCGGGGGGAAAATGAACACCTTGGTGCAAGTTCGGTGGCTGAAACAGCCCCTTGGCACGGTCACCAGACATTTTCAATGGGAAAAACAACACCTTGGTGCACCTTTGGTGGGAAAATCACCACTTTGGCACACCTTCGGTGGCCGAAGCAGTCCTTTGGCAAGGTCGGTAGGCACCTTCGGTGGTAAAAATAGCCTATTGGGCACCTTCGGTGAGAAAATCAGCCCCTTGGTGCACCTTCGGTGGTCGAAACAGTCCCTTGGCATGGTCGCTATGCACCTTTGGGGGAAACAATAGCCCGTTGGGCACCTTCAGTGGGAAAATCAACACCTTGGTGCACTTTGAGAAAATCAACACCTTGGTGTACCATTGGTGGCCGAAACAGTCCCTTGGCACGATCGCTAGGCACCTTCGGTGGAAAAGATATTCCTTTGGGCACCATCGGTGGGAAAATTAGCACCTTGGTGCACCTTTGGTGGCCGAAACAACCCCTTGGCATGATCGCTACGCACTTTTGGTGGGAAAATTAGCCCCTTGTTGCTCCTTCGACGGAAAAATAGATCGTTGGCACTATTGCTACGTATATTCGGTGGGAAAAATTAGCCCACTGGGCACCTTCGGTGGGAAAATCGGCACATTGGTGTACCTTTCGTCGTCGAAATGGTCCCTTGGCACGGTCGCTAGGCACCTTCGGTGGAAAAAATATCCCTTTGGGCACCTTCGGGGGGAAATCAACACCTTGGTGCACGTTCGATGGCTGAAACAGCCCCTTGGCATGGTCGCTAGGCATCTTCAGTGGGAAAATCATCACCTTCGATGGCAAAATCAACCCCTTAGTGCACTTTCGATGATCGAAGCAGTTCCTTGGTAAGGTCGGTAGGCACCTTCGGTGGGAAAAATAGCCTATTGGGTACCGTCGGTGGGAAAATCAGCCCCTTGGTGCACCTTCGGTGGTCAAAATAGTCTCTTAGCACGGTCGCTAGGCACCTTTGGGGGGAAAAATAGCCCGTTAGGCATCTTTGGGGTAAAATCAACACCTTGGTGTACTAGGCAGAAATCAGCACCTTGGTGCACCGTGGGTAATCAAAACAGTCCCTTGGCACGGTCGCTAGGCACCTTCGGTGGAAAAGATATCCCTTTGGGCACCTTCGGCGCGAAAATCAACACCCTGGTGCTCCTTTCATGGCCGAAATAGTCCCTTGGCATGATCACTAGGCACCTTCGATGGGAAAAATTGCCCGTTGGGCACCCTCGGTGGGAAAATCAGCTCATTGATGCACTTTTGGTGGCTGAAATCATCCCTTGGAATGATTGCTAGGCAATTTCGTTGGGAAAAATAGCCCGGTTGCCACCTTTGGTTAGAAAATCGACACGTTGGTGCATGTTCAGGCGCTGAAATAACCACTTTGCACAGCTGCTAAGCATCTTCGGTGGGAAAATCAGCACCACGATGCACCTTTGGTGGAAAAAACAGCACCATGGTGCAACTTCGGTGACCAAAGTAGTCCCCTGGCAAGGTCGGTAGGCATCTTCGGTGGGGAAAATAGCCCATTGGGCACCTTCGGTGGGAAAATCAGCATCTTGGTGCATCTTGGTGCACCTTTGGTGGATGAAATAGTCCCTTGGCACATTCTTTAGGCACCTTCGGTGGGGAAAAATAGCCCGTTGGGCACCTAGGTGCACCTTCGGTGGAAAAAATATCACTTTGGTGACCTTCAGTGGGAAAATTAGCACCTTGGAGCATCTTCAATGGTCAAAATTGTCCCTCGGTATGGCTGCTAGGCACGTTCGGTTGGAAAAATAGCTAGTTGGGCACCTTCGGTTGGAAAATTTGAATAGCGGTGCAACTTCGGTGGCTGAAATAGTCCCTTGGCACGGTCACTAGGCACCTTCGATCAGAAAAATAGCCCGGCTGGCACCTTCGGTCAGAAGATCAACATATTGGTGCACCTTCAGTGTCCAAAACAGTCCATTGGCACGAACGCTAGGCATCTTCTGTGGGAAATTCAGCAACTTGGAGGACCTTCGGTGGCAAAATCACCACCTTGGTGCACCTTCGGTGGTCGAAGCAGCCCCTGGCAAGGTCGGTAGGCACCTTTGATGAGACAAATAGCCCGTTAGGCACCTTTAGTATGAAAATCAACCCTTTGGTGCACCTTGGGTGGATGAAACAGTCCCTTTTCACGGTCACTAGGCACCTTTGGTGGGAAAAATAGCCCGTTCAGCATCTTCAGTGGAGCCATCAACACTTTGGTGCACCTTTGTACACCTTCGGTGGCCAAAAGAGTCCCTTGGGAAGGTCAGTAGGCATCTTCGGTGGGAAAAATAGCCCGTTAGGCACCTTCGGTGACAAAATCAGAACCTCGATACACCTTCGATGACTGAAATAGCCCATTGGCACGGTTTCTAGGCATCTTCAGTGGGAAAAATAGCCCATTGAGCAACTTCGGTGGGAAAATAGGCCATTGGGCACCTTCTGTGGGAACATCAGCACCTTGGTGCAACTTCAATGGCTGAAACAGCAGCTTGGCATGATCGCTGGGCACCTTCGGTGGGAAAATCAGTACCTTGGCGTACCTTTGATGGCAAAATAGCTCGTTGGTACAGTCGCTAGGCACCTTCGGTGGGAAAAATAGCTCGTTGGGAACCTTCGGTGGGAAAATCAGCACATTGGTGTACCTTTGGTGGCTGAAATGGTCCCTTGACACAGTCGCTAGGCACCTTTGGTGGGAAAAATAGCCCGTTGGGCACCTTTGGTGGGAAAATCAGCACCTTGGTGTACCTTTGGTGGCTGAAGTGGTCCCTTGACATGGTTGCCAGGCACCTTCGGTGGGAAAATCAGCACCTTGGTGCACCTTCAGTGGTCGAAACAGTCCCTTGGCATGGTCGCTATGCACCTTTGGGGGAAAAAATAGCCCTTTGGGCATCTTCGACGGGAAAATCAGGACTTTGGTGCACCTTTGGTAGATAAAACAGTCTATTCGCACGGTCCCTAGGTATCTTCGGTGGGGAAAAGTAGCCTATTGAGCACCCTCGGTGGGAAAGTCAGCACTTTGGTGCGCCTTCAATGGCCGAAATAGTCCTTTGGCATGGTCACTTGGCACCTTCGGTGGAAAAAATATCCCTTTGGGAACCTTTGGTAGGAAAATTGACACCTTGGTGCACCGTTGATGGTTGAAATAGTCCCTTGATAGGGTTGTTAGGCACCTTTGGTGGAAAAAAATCCTTTGGGCACCATTGGTGGGAAAATCTACACCTTGGTGCAACTTTGATGGCCGAAATAGTCCTTTGGCATGGTCACTAGGCACCTTGGTGCACCTTTGGTGGCCGAGGCAATCCCTTGCTGCACTTTTGGTGGGAAAATCAGCACCTTGGTGCAACTTTGGCGGCCGAAACAACACCCTGGCACGGTCTCTAGACACCTTTTGGTGGGAAAATTAGCCCCTTGTTGCACGTTCGACGGAAAAACAGACCGTTGGAACTGTCGCTAGGCATATTCGGTGGTAAAAATTAGCCCGTTGGGCACCTTTGGTGGGAAAATCAGCATCTTGGTGTACCTTCGGTGGCCGAAATTGTCCCTTGGCACAGTCTCTAGGCATCTTCGGTACACGTTCGGTGGCCGAAACAACCCCTTGGCATGGTTGCTAGGCATCTTCAGTGGAAAAATCAGCACCTTGGTGCACTTTAGGTGGCAAAATCACGACCTTGGTACACCTTCAATGGCTGAAGCAATCCGTTGGCAAGGTCGGTAGGCACCTTCGATGGGAAAAAATAGCCCGTTGGGCATCTTAGGAGGGAAAATCAGCCCTTTGGTGCACCTTTGGTGTCGGAGACAATCCCTTGGCACGGTCTCTAGGCACCTTTGGGCGGAAAAATAGCCCGTTGGGCACCTTCGATGGGAAAATCAACACCTTGGTGCACTTTGGGAAAATCAACACCTTGGTGCACTTTGGGAAAATCAGCGCCTTAGTGCACCTTCGGTGGCTGAAACAGTCCCTTGGCACGGTTGCTAGGCACCTTCGGTGGAAAAGATATCCATTTGGGCACCTTCGGTGGGAAAATCAGCACCCTTGTGCACCTTTCATGGCTGAAGTAGTCCCTTGGCATAATCGCTAGGCACCTTTGATAGGAAAAATAACCTGTTGGGCACCATTGGTGGGAAAATCAGCACATTGGTGCACCTTAGATGGCCGAAATTGTTCCTTGGAACGATCGCTAGGCACCTTCGATGGGAAAAGTAGCCAGGTTGGCACCTTTGGTGAGAAAATCAGCACGTTGGTGCACGTTTAGCGACCGAAATAGCCCCTTTGCACGGCTGCTAGGCATCTTCAGTGGGAAAATAAGCACCATGGTGCACCTTTGGTGGAAAAATCGGTACCTTGGTGCACCTTTGGTGGTCGAAGCAGTCCCTTGGCAAGGTCGATAGGCACCTTCGAGGGGAAAAATAGCTCGTTGGGCACCTTAGGTGGGAAAATCAGTACCTTGGTGCACCTTTGATGGATGAAATAGTCCCTTCATATGGTCACTAGGCACCTTTGGCGAGGAAAAATAGCCCGTTGGGCACCTTGGTGCACCTTCGGCGGGAGAATCAATACCTTGGTGCACCTTCGATGGCTGAAATTGTCACTTGGCACGGTTGCTAGGCACCTTCAGTGGGAAAAATAGCCAGTTGGGCACCTTCGGTGGGAAAATCAGCACATTGGTGCAGCTTCGGTGGCCGAAATAGTCCCTTGGCACAGTTGCTAGGCACCTTCGGTGAGAAAAATAGCCTGGTTGGCACCTTCGGTCAGAAATCAGCACGTTGGCTCACGTTCGATGGCCAAAACAGTCCCTTCGCACAATCGCTAGGCATCTTCTGTGGGAAAATCAGCTCCTTGGAGCACTTTTGATGGCAAAATCGGTACCTTGGTGCACCTTCGGTGGCCGAAATAGTCCCCAGGTAAGGTCGGTAGGCACCTTCGATGGGAGAAATAGCCCATTGGACAACTTCGGTGGGAAAATTAGCCCCTTGGTGCACCTTGGGTGGATGAAATAGTCCCTTCGCACGGTCGCTAGTCACCTTTGGTGGGGAAAAATAGCCCGTTCGACACCTTCGGTGGAAAAATCAACACTTTGGTGCACCTTCAGTGGTCAAAACAGCCCCTTGGCTCGATCAGGAGGCACCTTTAGTGGGAAAAACAGCCCATTGGGTACCTTCAGTGGGAGAATCAACACCTTGGTGCACCTTCGATCATCAAAACAGTCCCCTGGAATGGTCGGTGGGCACCTATAGGGAAAAAATAGCCCGTTAGGCACGTTCGGTGAGAAAATTAGCACCTTTGGTGACCAAAAGAGTCCTTTAGGAAGCTCGGTTGGCGTCTTCGGTGGGAAAAATAGCCCGATAGGCACCTTCGATGCGAAAATCAGAATCTCAGTACACGTTCGGTGGCCGAAACAGTGCCTTGGCATAGTCGCTAGGCACTTTTAGTGAGAAAAATAGCCCATTGTGCACCTTCGGTGGGAAAATTAGTGCTTTTGTGCACCTTCGGTGGCTGAAGTAGCCCCTTGGCATTGTCGCAAGGCATCTTTGGTGGGAAAATAGGATGTTGGGCACCTTCGGTGGCAAAATGACTCATTGGTATGGTCACTAGGCACGTTCGGTGGGAAACATAGCTCATTGAGAACGTTCGATGGGAAAATCAGCACCTTTTTGTACCTTTGGTGGTCGAAATGGTCCCTTGACACAGTTGCTAGGCACCTTCGGTGGGAAAAATAGCCCATTGGGCACCTTTGGTGGGAAAATCAGCACCTTGGTACACCCTTGGTTGCTGAAACAGTCCCTTAGCTCGGTCGGTAGGCACCTTCGTTGGGAATAATAGCCCGTTGGGCAGCTTTGGTGGGAAAATCGGCACCTTGGTGCTCCTTTGGTGGCCAAAACAACCCCTTGGCACTATCACTAGGCACCTTTGGTGGGAAAATTAACACCTTGTTGCACCTTAGACGGCAAAACAGACCATTTCCACTATTTCATAGGGCACCTTCGATGGGAAATTAACAGGCATAGGGCATCTTCGATGGGAAAATCAGCATCTTGGTGTACCTTCAGTGGTCAAAATGGTCCCTATGCACGGTCGCTAGGCACCTTCGGTAGAAAAAAATCCCTTTGGGCAACTTCGGGGCAAAAATCAACACTTTGGTGTAAGTTCGGTGGTTGAAACAGCCCTTTGGCATGATCGCTAGGGATCTTCAGTGGGAAAATCAACACCTAGGTGCATCTTCAGTGGGAAAATCACGACCTTCGTACACCTTCGGTGGCCGAAGCAGTCCCTTGTCAAGGTCAGTAGGCACCTTCGGTGGGAAAAATTAGCCCATTGGGCACCTTCGATCGAAAAATCAGCATCTTGTTGTATCTTTCGTCACCGAAATGGTCCTTTGGCATGGTCGCTAGGCACCTTTAGTAAAAAAAATATCCCTTTGGGCACCTTCGGGGGGGAAATCAACACCTTGGTGCACGTTCGATGGCTGAAATAGCCCTTGGCACGATCGCTAGGCATCTTCAGTGGGAAAATCAGCACCTGGGTGTACGTTCGGTGGCAAAATCACCACCATGGTGGACCTTCGGTGGCCGAAGCAGTCCCTTGGCAAGGTCGGTAGGCTCGTTCTGTGGGAAAAATAGTCTATTGGGCTTCTTCGGTGGGAAAATCAGCCCCTTGGTGTGCCTTCGATGGTGGAAATAGTCCCTTGGCATGGTCGTTAGGCACCTTTCGGGGGAAAAATAGCCCGTTGGGCACCTTTGGTGGGAAAATCAACACCTTGGTGCACTTGACGAAAATCAGCAACTTGGCATGGTTGTTACGCACGTTTGATGGAAAAGATATCCCTTTGGGCACCTTCGGTGGGAAAATCAACACCCTGTTACACCTTTCATGGTCGAAATAGTCCCTTGGCATGATCACTAGGCACCTTTGGTGGGAAAAATAGTCCATTGGGCACCTTCGGTGGGAAAATCAGCACATTGTTGCACCTTTGGTGGCTGAAATCGTCCCTTGGAATGATTGCTAGACAACTTCGTTGGGAAAAATAGCCCGATTGGCACCTTTTGTTAGAAAATCAGCATATTGGTGCATGTTCAGGGGCCGAAATAGCTCCTTTGCACAGCTGCTAGGCATCTTTGGTGGGAAAATCAACATCGTGGTGCACCTTTGGTGGAAAAAACAACACCTTGGTGCACCTTCGGTGACCGAAGTAGTCCCTTGGCTAGGTCAGCAGGCACCTTCAGTGGGAAAAATAGCTCGTTGGGCACCTTCGGTGGAAAATCAGCATCTTGGTGCACCTTTGGTGGACGAAATAGTCCTTTGGCACGTTCTCTAGGCATCTCCGGAAGGGAAAAATAGCCCGTTGGGCACCTTGATGCACCTTCGGTGGAAAAAATATCACTTTTGGCCACCTTCGGTGGGAAAATCAGCACCTTGGTGCACGTTCAATGGCCGAAATTGTCCCTTGGCATGGCTGCTAGGCACATTCGGTGGGAAAAATAGTTAATTGGGCACCTTCGGTGGGAAAATTTGAACAGTGGTACAACTTCAGTGGTTGAAATTGTCCCTTGACATGGTCGCTAGGCACCTTCAATGAGACAAATAGCCCGGTTGGCACCTTCGGTCAGAAGATCAACACATTGGTGCACGTTTGGTGGCCAAAACAGTCCCTTGGCATGATCGCTAGGCATCTTCTGTGGGAAAATCAGCATCTTGGAGCACCTGCGGTGGCAAAATCAGCACCTTGGTGCACCTTCGGTTGTCGAAGCAGTCCCCTGGCAAGGTAGGTAGGCACCTTTGATGAGAAAAATAGCCCGTTAGGCACCTTCGATAGGAAAATCAGCCCCTTGGTGCACCTTGGGTGGACGAAATAGTACCTTTGCACGGTCGCTAGGCACCTTTGGTGGGAAAAATAGCCCATTCAACACCTTCGATAGAAGAATCAACACTTTGGTGCGCCTTCGATGGCCGAAATAGTCCCTTGGCTCGGTCGGTAGGCACCTTCAATGGGAAAAATAGCCCGTTGGGCACCTTCAGTGGGAAAATCAACACCTTGGTGCACCTTCGATCATCGAAACAGTCCCTTGGAATGGTCAGTAGGTATCTACAGTGGGAAAAATAGCTCGTTAGGCACCTTCAGTAAGAAAAGTAGCACCTTGGTACACCTTCGGTGGACAAAAGAGTCCCTTGGGAAGATCGGTAGGCATCTTCGGTGGGAAAAATAGCCCGTTAGGAACATTCGGTGGGAAAATCAGAACCTCAATACACCTTCGATGGCCGAAATAGCCCCTTGGCATGGCTTCTAGGAATCTTCAGTGGGAAAAATAGCCCATTGAGCATGTTCGGTGGGAAAATAGGCCGTTGGGCACCTTTTGTGGGAAAATCAGCAACTTGGTGTAGCTTCGATGGCCAAAACAGTCGCTGGGCACCTTCGGTTGGAAAATCAGTACTTTGGCACACCTTCGGTGGCAAAATAGCTCGTTGGTACGGTCGCTAGGCACCTTCGGTGGGAAAAATAGCTTGTTGGGAACCTTCAGTGGGAAAATCAACACCTTGGTGTACCTTTGGTGGCTAAAATGGTCCCTTGACACGGTCACTAGGCACCTTTGGTGGGAAAATCGGCACCTTGGTACACCCTTAGTGGCCGAAACAGTCCCTTGGCTCAGTCGGTAGGCACCTTCGATGGGAATAATAGTCCGTTGGGCACCTTTGGTGGGAAAATCAGCACCATGGTGCACCTTTGGTGGTCGAAACAACACCTTGGCAAGATCGCTAAGCACCTTTAGTGGGAAAATTAGCACCTTGTTGCACCTTCGATGGCAAAAGAGACCGTTGGCACTGTCGCTAAGCACATTCAGCGAGAAAAATTAGCCCATTGGGCACCTTCGGGGGGAAAATCAACACCTTGGCGTACCTTTGGTGGCCGAAGTGGTCCCATGGCACAGTTGCTAGGGACCTTCGGTGGAAAAAATATCCTTTTGGGCACCTTCAGGTGGAAAATCAACACCTTGGTGCATGTTCGGTGGTCGAAACAACCCCTTGACACGGTCTCTAGGCATCTTCAGTGGGAAAATCAGCACCTTGGTGCACTTTCAGTGGCAAAATCACCACTTTGGTGCACCTTCGGTGGCCAAAGCAGTCCCTTGGCAAGGTTAGTAGGCACCTTCGGCGAGAAAAGGAGTCCATTGGGAACCTTCGGTGGGAAAATCAAACCCTTGGTGCACCTTCGGTGGCCGAAACAGTCCCTCAGTGCAGTCGATGGGAAAATTTGAATAGTGGTGCAACTTCGGTGGCTAAAATAGTCCCTTGGCGCAGTCGCTAGGCACCTTCAGTGAGAAAAATAGCCCTATTGACACATTCGGTCAGAAGATGAGCACACATTCGGTCAGAAGATCAGCACATTGGTGCACGTTCGATGGCTAAAAGAGTCCCTTGGCACAATCGCTAGGCATCTTCTGTGGGAAAATTAGCACTTTGAGAACCTTCCGTGGTAAAATCAGCACCTTAGTGCACGTTCGGTGGCCGAAGCAATACCTTAGCAAGGTTAGTAGGCACCTTCGACGGCAAAAATAGCCCGTTGGGCACCTTCGGAGGGAAAATCAGCCCCTTGGTGCACCTTTGGTGGACGAAACAGTCCCTTCGCACAGTTGCTTGGCACCTTTGGTGGGGAAAAATAGCTCGTTTGGCACCTTTAGTGGAAAAATCAACACTTTGGTGCACCTTCGGTGGCTGAAATAGTCCCTTAGCTCGGACAGTAGGCACCTTCAGTGAAAAAAATAGCCCGTTGGGCACCTTCAATGGGAAAATCAACACCTTGGTGTACCTTCGATCACTGAAACAGTCCCTTGGAACGGTCAGTAGGCACCTACGGTGAGAAAAATAGCTTGCTAGGCACCTTCTGTGAGAAAATTAGCACCTTGTTGCACTTTTGGTGGTCGAAACAGTCCCTTGGGAAGGTCGGTAGGCATCTTCGATGGGAAAAATAGCCCGTTAGGCACCTTCAATGGGAAAATCAGAACCTCAATACACCTTCGGTGGCTGAAACAGCCTCTTGGCACGGTCGTTAGGCACCTTCAGTGGGAAAAATAGCCCATTGGGCACCTTCCGTGGGAAAATTAGTGCCATTGTCTACCTTTGGTGGCCAAAATAGCCCCTTAGCATGGTCACTAGGCACCTTTGGTGGGAAAAATAGGCCGTTGGGAACCTTCTATTGGAAAATCAGCACCTTGGTGCAGCTTTGATGGCTGAAACAACAGCTTGGCACCATTGCTGGGCACCTTCAGTGGGAAAATCAGCATCTTGGCGCACCTTCGATGGCAAAATAGCTCGTTGGTACAGTCGCTAGGCACCTTTGATGGGAATAATAGCTCGTTGGGAACCTTCGGTGGGAAAATCAACACCTTGGTTTACCTTTGTTGGCTGAAATGGTCCCTTGGCACATTCTCTAGGCACCTTTGGTGGGAAAAATAGCCCGTTGGGCACCTTTGGTGGGAAAATCAGTACCTAGGCACATCCTTAGTGCCCAAAACGGTCCCTTAGCTTAGTCGGTAAGCACCTTCGATGGGAATAATAGCCCGTTGGGCACCTTCGGTGGGAAAGTCAACACCATGGTGCACCTTTGGTGGCCGAAAGAACCCCTTGGCACCGTCGCTAGGCACCTTTGGTGAGAAAATTAGCACCTAGTTGCACCTTCGATGGAAAACAGACCATTGGCACTGTCGCCAGGCAAATTCGGTGGGAAAAATTAGCCCATTGGTCATCTTCAGTGGGAAAATCAGCACCTTGATGTACCTTCGGTGACCGAAATGGTCCCTTGGCACGGTCACTAGGCACCTTCAGTGGAAAAAATATCCGTTTGGGCACCTTCGGGGGGAAAATAAAGACCTTGGTGCATGTTTGGTGGCCGAAACAGCCTCTTGGCGAGGTCTCTAGACATCTTAAGTGGGAAAATCAGCACCTTGGTGCACCTTCAGTGGCAAAATAACTACCTTGGTGCACCTTCGGTGGCCGAAACAGCCCTTGGCAAGGTCAGTAGGCACCTTCGGCAAGAAAAGGAGCCCATTGGGCACCTTCAGTGGGAAAATCATCCCTTTGGTGCACCTTCGGTGGCCGAAACAGTCCCTCGACACAATCGCTAGGTAGCTTTGGGGGGAAAAATAGCCCGTTGGGCACCTTTGGTGGGAAAATCAACAGCTTGGTGCACTTTGGGAAAATCAGCACCTTGGTACACCTTTGGTGGCAGAAACATTCCCTTGGCACAGTCGCTAGGAACCTTCGATGGAAAAGATATCCCTTTACGCACCTTGGGTGGGAAAATCAGTACCCTGGTGCACCTTTCATGGCCGAAATAGTCCCTTGGGATGATCACTAGGCACCTTCAGTGGGAAAATCAGCTCATTGGTGCACCTTTTGTGGCCGAAATCGTCCCTTGGATTGATTGCTAGGCAACTTCATTGGGAAAAATAGCTCGGTTGGCACCTTTGGTTAGAAAATCAGCACGTTGGTGCATGTTCAGGCGTCGAAATAACCCCATTGCACAACTGCTAGGCATCTTCGGTGGGAAAATCAGCACCATGGTGCACCTTTGGTGGAAAAAACAGCACCATGGTGCACCTTCGGTGACCGAAGCAGTCCTTTGGCAAGGTCGATAGGCACCTTCGGTGGGAAAAATAGCCCATTGGGCACCTTTTGTGGGAAAATCAGCATCTTGGTGCACCTTTGGTAGATGAAATAGTCCCTTGGCATGTTCTCTAGACACCTTCGATGGGGAAAAATAGCCCATTGGGCACCTTCGATGGAAAAAATATCACTTTGGTGACCTTCGGTGGGAAAATCAACACCTTGGTGCACCTTCAATGGTCAAAATTGTCCCTTGACACGGCTGCTAGGAACCTTCGGTGGGAAAAATAGCTAGTTGGGCACCTTCGTTGGGAAAATTTGAACAGTGGTGCAACTTCGGTGGCTGGAATAGTACCTTGGCACTGTCGCTAGGCACCTTCGGTGAGAAAAATAGCCCGGTTGGCACCTTCGATCAGAAGATCAACACATTGGTGCACGTTCAGTGGCCAAAACAGTCCATTGGCACGAATGCTAGGTATCTTCTGTGCGAAATTCAGCAACTTGGAGCATCTTTGGTGGAAAAATCAGCACCTTGGTGCACCTTCGGTGGTCAAAGCCATCCTTGGCAAGGTCGGTAGGCACCTTTGAAGAGACAAATAGCCCGTTAGGCACCTTCAGTATGAAAATCAGCCCCTTAGTGCACCTTGGGTGGATGAAACAGTCCCTTTTCACGGTCACTAGGCACCTTTAGTAGGGAAAAATAGCCCGTTCGGCATCTTCGGTGGAGGAATCAACACTTTGGTGCATCTTTGTACACCTTCGGTGGCCAAAAGAGTCCCTTGGGAAGGTCGGTAGGCATCTTCGGTCGGAAAAATAGCCTGTTAGGCACCTTCGGTGGGAAAATCAGAACCTCAGTACACGTTCGGTGCCCGAAACAGTGCCTTGGCACAGTCGCTAGGCACCTTCAGTGAGAAAAATAGCCCATTGTGCACCTTCGGTGGGAAAATTAGTGCTTTTGTGCACCTTCGGTGGCTGAAGTAGCCCCTTGGCATTGTCGCAAGGAACCTTTGCTGGGAAAATAGGTTGTTGGGCACCTTCTGTGGGAAAATCAGCACCTTGGTGCAGCTTCGACGGCAGAAACAATAGCTTAGCACGATCGCTGGGCACCTTCGGTGGGAAAATCAGCACCTTGGCGCACCTTCGATGGCAAAATAGCTCATTGGTATGGTCACTAGGCACCTTCGGTGGGAAAAATAGCTCGTTGGGAACCTTCAGTGGGAAAATCAACACCTTTCTGTACCTTTGGTGGTCGAAATGGTCCCTTGACACGGTCGCTAGGCACCTTCGGTGGGAAAAATAGCCCATTGGGCACCTTTGGTGGGAAAATCAGCACCTTGGTACACCCTTAGTTGTCGAAACAATCCCTTGACTCGGTCGGTAGGCAACTTCGGTGGGAAAATCGGCACCTTGGTGCTCCTTTGATGGCCAAAACAACCCCTTGGCACTATCGCTAGGCAACTTTGTTGGGAAAATTAGCACCTCGTTGCACCTTAGACGGCAAAACAGACCATTGCCACTGTTGCTAGGCACATTCAGTGGGAAAAAGTAGCCAATTGGGCACCTTCGGTGGGAAAATTAGCATCTTGGCGTACCTTCAGTGGTCAAAATGGTCCCTATGCACGGTCGCTAGGCACCTTCGGTGGAAAAAAATCCCATTGGGCAACTTCGGGGGAAAAATCAACACCTTGGTGTAAGGGCTGAAACAGCCCTTGGCACGATCACTTCGCATCTTCAGCGAGAAAATCAACACCTTGGTGCATCTTCAGTGGGAAAATCACCACCGTGGTACACCTTCGGTGGCCGAAGCAGTCCCTTGGCAAGGTCGGTAGGCACCTTCCGTGGGAAAAATAACCTATTGGGCACCTTCGGTGGGAAAATCAGCCTCTTGGTGTACCTTCGGTGGTCGAAACAGTCCCTTGGCATGGTCGCTAGGCACCTTTGGGGGGAACAATAGCCCGTTGGGCACCTTCGGTCGGAAAATCAACACCTTGCTACACTTTGGGAAAATCAACACCTTGGTGCACTTTGGAAAAATCAACACCTTGGTGCACCTTTGGTGCCCGAAACAGTCCATTGGCATGGTCGCTTGGCAACTTCGGTGGAAAAGATATCCGTTTGGGCACCTTCGGTGGGAAAATCAGCACCTTGGTGCAACTTTAGTGGCCGAAACAACCCTTTGGCATGATCGCTAGGCACTTTTGGTGGGAAAATTAGCACCTTGTTACACCTTTGATGGAAAAATAGATCGTTGGCACTATTGCTAGGCACATTCGGTGGGAAAAATTAGCCCATTGGGCACCTTCAGTGGGAAAATCAGCACTTTGGTGTACCTTTTGTCGCCGAAATGGTCCCTTGGCATGGTCGCTAGGCACCTTCGGTGGAAAAAATATCCCTTTGGGCACCTTCGGGGGGGAAATCAACACCTTGGTGCACGTTCGATGGCTGAAACAGCCCTTGGCACGGTCGCTAGGCATCTTCAGTGGGAAAGTCAGCACCTTGGTGTACCTTCGGTGGCAAAATCACCACCATGGTGGACCTTTGGTGGCCAAAGTAGTCGCTTGGCAAGGTCGGTAGGCACGTTCGGTGGGAAAAATAGCCTATTGGGCACCTTCGGTGTGAAAATCAGCCCCTTAGTGCACCTTCGGTGGTGGAAATAGTCCCTTGGCATGGTCGCTAGGCACCTTTGGGGGGAAAAATAGCCCGTTGGGCACCTTTGGTGGGAAAATCAACACCTTGGTGCACTTGGCGAAAATCAGCACCTTGGCATGGTCGCTAGGCACCTTCGATGGAAAAGATATCCTTTTGGGCACCTTCGGTGGGAAAATCAACACCCTGTTGCACCTTTCATGGTCGAAATAGTCCCTTGGCATGATCATTAGGCACCTTCGATGGGAAAAATAGTCCGTTGGGGACCTTCGGTGGGAAAATTAGCTCATTGTTGCACCTTTGGTGGCTTAAATCGTCCCTTGGAATGATTGCTAGACAACTTCGTTGGGAAAATAGCTCGGTTGGCACCATTTGTTAGAAAATCAGCACGTTGGTGCATGTTCAGGGGCCGAAATAGCTCCTTCGCACAGCTGGTAGGCATCTTCGATGGGAAAATCAGCACCCTGGTGCACCTTTGGTGGAAAAAATAGCACCTTGGTGCACCTTCGGTGACCGAAGTAGTCCCTTGGCGAGGTCGGTAGGCACCTTCAGTGGGAAAAATAGCTCGTTGGGCACCTTCGGTGGGAAAATCAGCATCTTGGTGCACCTTTGGTGGATGAAATAGTCGCTTGGCACATTCTCTAGGCACCTTCGGTAGGGAAAAATAGCCCGTTGGGCACCTTGGTGCACCTTCGGTGGAAAAAATATCACTTTGGCCATCTTCGATGGGAAAATCAGCACCTTGGTCCACGTTCAATGGCCAAAATTGTCCCTTGACACGGCTGCTAGGCACCTTCAGTGGGAGAAATAGATAGTTAGGCACCTTCGGTGGGAAAATTTGAACAGTGGTGCAACTTCGGTGGTTGAAATAGTCCCTTGGCATGGTCGCTAGGCACCTTCAGTGAGACAAATAGCCCGGTTGGCACATTCGGTCAGAAGATCAACACATTGGTACATGTTCGGTAGTCAAAGCAGTCCCTTGGCACGATTGCTAGGCATCTTCTGTGGGAAAATCAGCACCTTGGTGCACCTTCGGTTGTCGAAGCAGTCCCCTGGCAAGGTCGGTAGGCACCTTTGAGGAGAAAAATAGCCCATTAGGCACCTTTGGTAGGAAAATCAGCCCCTTAGTGCACCTTGAGTGGACGAAACAGTACCTTTGCACGGTCGCTAGGCACCTTTGGTGGGGAAAAATAGCCCATTCGGCACCTTCAATAGAAGAATCAACACTTTGGTGCACCTTCGATGGCCGAAATAGTCCCTTGGCTCGGTCGGTAGGCACCTTCAATGGGAAAAATAGCCCGTTGGGCACCTTCAGTGGGAAAATCAACACCTTGGTGCACCTTTGAACATCGAAACAGTCCCTTGGAAAGGTCGGTAGGCACCTACAGTGGGAAAATAGCCCATTAGGCACCTTCAGTGAGAAAAGTAGCACCTTGGTACACCTTCGATGGCCAAAAGTGTCCCTTGGGAAGGTCGGTAGGCATCTTTGGTGGGAAAAATAGCCCGTTACGCACGTTCGGTGGGAAAATCAGAACCTCGGTACACCTTAGATGGCCGAAATAGCCCCTTGGCATGGTTTCTAGGCACCTTCAGTTGGAAAAATATCCCATTGAACACCTTCGGTGGGAAAATAGGCCGGGCACCTTTTGTGGGAAAATCAGCAACTTGGTGCAGCTTCGATGGCTGAAACAGTCACTGGGCACCTTCGGTGGGAAAATCAGTACCTTGACACACCTTCGGTGGCAAAATAGCTCGTTGGTACGGTCGCTAGGCACCTTTGGTGGGAAAAATAGTTCGTTGGGAACCTTCGGTGGGAAAATCAGCACCTTAGTGTACCTTTGGTGGCTAAAATGGTCCCTTGACACGGTCGCTAGGCACCTTCGGTGGGAAAAATAGCCTGTTGGGCACCTTCAGTGAGAAAATCAGCACCTTGGTACACCCTTAGTGGTCGAAACAGTCCCTTGGCTCAGTCGGTAGGCACCTTCGGCGGGAATAATAGTCCGTTGGGCAACTTTGGTGGGAAAATCAGCACCTTGGTGCACCTTCGAAGGCGGAAACAACCCCTTGGCACGATCGCTAAGCACCTTTGGTGGGAAAATTAGCACCTTGTTTCACCTTCGATGGCAAAAGAGACCGTTGGCACTATCGCTAAGCACATTCAGCTAGAAAAATTAGCCCATTGGGCACCTTCAGGGGCAAAATCAGCACCTTGGCGTACCTTTGGTGGCTGAAATGGTCCCTTGGCACAGTCGCTAGGGACCTTTGGTGGAGCAAATATTCCTTTGGGCACCTTCGGGTGGAAAATCAACACCTTGGTGCATGTTCAGTGGCCGAAACAGCCCCTTGACACGGTCTCTAGGAATCTTCAGTGGGAAAATCAGCATCTTGGTGCACCTTTAGTGGCAAAATCACCACTTTGATGCACCTTCGATGGCCAAAGTAGTCCCTTGGCAAGGTCAGTAGGCACCTTCAGCGAGAAAAGGAGCACATTGGGCACCTTCGGTGGGAAAATCAACCCTTTGGTGCACCTTTGGTGGCTGAAATAGTCCCTTGGCACAGTCGCTAGGCACCTTCAGTGAGAAAAATAGCCTGATTGACACATTCGATCAGAAGATGAGCACACATTCGGTCAAAAGATCAGTACATTGGTGCACGTTTGATGGTCAAAACAATCCCTTGGCACGGTCGCTAGGCATCTTCTATGGGAAAATCAACATCTTCGAGCACCTTCCGTGGTAAAATCAGCACCTTGGTGCACGTTCGATGGCCGAAGCAGTCCCCTCGCAAGGTCAGTAGACACGTTCGACGGGAAAAATAGCCCATTGGGCACCTTCGATGGGAAAAACAGCCCCTTGGTGCACCTTTAGTGGACGAAACAGTCCCTTCACACGGTCGCTAGACACCTTTGGTGGGGAAAAATAGCCCGTTTTTGGCACCTTTAGTGAAAAAATCAGCACTTTGGTGCACTGAAACAGTCCCTTAGCTCGGATAGTAGGCACCTTCAGTGGAAAAAATAGCACGTTGGACACCTTCAGTAGGAAAATCAACACCTTGGTGTAGCTTCGATCACTGAAACAGTCCCTTGGAATGGTCAGTAGGCACCTATGGTGAGAAAAATAGCTTATTAGGCACCTTCTGTGAGAAAATTAGCACCTTGGTACACCTTTGGTGGTCGAAACAGTCCCTTGGGAAGGTCGATAGGCATCTTCGATGGGAAAAATAGCCAATTAGGCACCTTCGGTGGGAAAATCAGAACCTCAATACACCATCGGTCGTCGAAACAACCTCTTGGCACGGTCGCTAGGCACCTTCAGTGGGAAAAATAGCTCATTGGGCACCTTCCGTGGGAAAATTAGTGCCATTATCTATCTTTGGTGGCCGAAATAGCCCCTTAGCATGGTCATTAGGCACCTTTGGTGGGAAAAATAGGCCGTTGGGCACCTTCTATTGGAAAATTAGCACCTTGGTGCAGCTTTGATGGCCGAAACAGCACTTGGCACGATCGCTGGGCACCTTCAGTGGGAAAATCAGCATCTTGGTGCGCCTTCGATGGCAAAATAGCTCATTGGTACTGTCGCTTGGCACCTTCGATGGGAAAAATAGCTTGTTGGGAACCTTCGGTGGGAAAATCAACACCTTGGTGTAGCTTTGGTGGTCGAAATGGTCCCTTGGCACGTTTTCTAGGCACCTTTGGTGGGAAAAATAGCCTGTTGGGTACCTTCGGTCAGAAAATTAGTACCTAGGTACACCCTTAGTGCCCGAAACGGGCCCTTGGCTTGGTCGGTAGGCACCTTCGGTGGGAATAATAGCCCGTTGGGCACCTTCGATGGGAAAGTCAACACTATGGTGCACCTTTGGTGGCCGAAAGAACCCTTTGGCACCGTCGCTAGGCACCTTTGGTGAGAAAATTAGCACCTAGTTGCACCTTCGATGGCAAAACAGACCATTGGCACTATTGCCAGGCACATTCGGTGGGAAAAATTAGCCCATTGGGCATCTTTGGTGGGAAAATCAGCACCTTGGTGTACCTTCGGTGACCGAAATGGTCCCTTGGCACAGTCACTAGGCACCTTCAGTGGAAAAAATATCCCTTTGGGCACCTTTGGAGGGAAAATAAACACCTTGGTGCATGTTCGGTGGTCGAAACAGCCTCTTAGCACGGTCTCTAGACAATCTTCAGTGGGAAAATCAGTACCTTGGTGCACCTTTTATGGCCGAAATAGTCCCTAGACATGATTGCTAGGCACCTTCGGTGGGAAAAATAGCTCGTTGGGTACCTTTGGTGGGAAAATCAGCACATTGGTGCACCTTCGGTGGCCGAAATCGTCCCTTGGAATGATCGCTAGGCACCTTCGGTGGGAAAAATAGCCTGGTTGGCACCTTTGGTGAGAAAAATAGGATGTTGGTGGGATCTTCGGTGGGAAAATCAACACCATGGTGCACCTTTGGTGGCAAAACCAATCCCTTGGTAAGGTCGATAGGCACCTTCGGTGGGAAAAATAGCTTGTTGGGCACCTTCGGTGGGAAAATCAACACCTTGGTGCACCTTTGATGGACAAAATAGTCCCTTCGCACAGTCACTAGGCACCTTCGATGGGGAAAATAGCTCGTTGGGCACCTTGGTGCACCTTCGGTGGAAAAAATTTCACTTTGGGCACCTTCGGTGGGAAAATCAGCACCTTGGTGCACCTTTGATGACCAAAATTATGCTTTGGCACGGTTGCTAGGGACCTTCGGTGGGAAAAATAGCTAGCTGGGAGCCTTCGGTGGGAAAATCAGCACCTTGGTGCACCTTCGGTGGCCGAAACAATCCTTTGGCACGATCAATAGGCAACTTCAGTGGGAAAAATAGCCGGTTGGGAACCTTTCGTAGGAAAATCAACACCTTGGTGCACCTTTGGTGGCCGAAACAGCTCTTTGAATAGGTCAGTAGGCACCTTCGATGGGAAAATAGGAACCTTGGTGCACCTTCGGTGGCCGAAACAACCCCTTGCCATGATGGGTAGGCAATTTCGGTGGGAAAAATAGCCCGTTAGGAGCCTTAGATGGGAGAATGAGCACCTTGGTACATCTTCGGTGGCCAAAACAGTCCCCTGGCACGGTCGCTAGGCATGTTTGGTGGGCAAAACAGTCCGTTCGATACCTTTGGTGAGAAAATCAGCATCTTTGTGAACCTTCGATAGCCGAAAAAATCCCTTCGCACTGTCGGTAGACACCTTCAACGGGAAAATTAGCCAGTTGGGCACCTTCAGTGGGAAAATTAGCACCTTGGTGCATCTTTGATTGCCGAAAAAGTCCCTTGGCACGGTCAGTAGATAACTTTGGCAGGAAAAATGACTCATTGGGCACCTTCGTTGGGAAAATCTGCACCTTGGTGCGCCTTCGGTGGACGAAACAATCCCTTTGCACGGTCGGTAGGCACCTTTGGTGGGAAAAATAGCCAGTTAGGCACCTTCGGTGGGAAAATCAGCACCTTGATGCACCTTCAGTGGCCAAAACTGTCCCTTCGCAAGTTTGGTAGGCAGACTCTATGGAAAAATAGCCCTTTAGGCACCTTTAGTGGGAAAATCAGGACGTGGGTGCACCTTCGGTGGTCGAAGCAGTCCCTTGGCATGGTCGATAAGCACCTTTGATGGGAAAAATTGTTTGTTGGGCACCTTCCGTCGAAAAATCAGCACCTTGGTGCGCCTTCAGTGGCCGAAACAATCACTTGGCATGGTCGCTAGGCACCTTCGAGGGGAGAAATAGCCCCTTAGGCACCTTCGATAGGAAAATCAGCATCTTAGTGCACCTTTGGTGGATGAAACAGTCCCTTCGCACGGTCGCTAGGCACCTTCAGTGGGGACAGATAGCCCGTTGGGCACCTTCAGTGGGATAATCAACGCATTGGTGCATCTATGATGACGGAAAAAGTCCCTTAACTCAGTCGGTAAGCACCTTCAGTGGGAAAAATATCCCCTTGGGCATCTTCAGTGGGAAAATCAGCACCTTGGTACACCTTCGGAGGTCGAAATAGTCCCTTGCCTCAGTTGGTAGGCACCTTCGGTGGGAAAAATAGCCCATTGGGCACCTTCCGTTGAAAAATCAGCACCTTTGTGCACCTTCAGTGGCCCAAACAACCCCTTGGCACGGTCGCTAGGCTCCTTTGGTGGGAAAATCAGCTCCTTGGTGCACCTTTGGTGGCCGAAACAACCCCTTGGCACGGTCGCTAGGAACCTTCAGTGGTAAAATAAGCACCTTGGTGCACTTTTGGTGGCAAAACAGCCCGTTGGCACGGTTGCCAGGCACCTTCAGTTGGAAAAATAGCTCTTTGGGAACCTTCGGTGGGAAAATCAGCACCTTGGTATACCTTTGGTGGCTAAAATGGTCCCTTGGGACAGACACCAGGCATCTTTGGTGGGAAAAATAGCTCGTTCGACACCTTCGGTGGGAAAATCAGCACCTTGGTACATGTTCAGTGGCAGAAACAGTCCCTTGGCTCAGTCGGTAGGCACCTTCGGTGGGAATAATAGCCCATAGGGCACCTTCGGTGGGAAAATGAACACCTTGGTGCAACTTCGATGGGAAAAATAGACCATTGGGAGCCTTAGGTGGAAAAATGAGCACCTCGGTGCATCTTTGGTGGCTCAAACAGTCCCTTGGCACGGTCGCTAGGTACCTTCAGCGGGAAAAGTAGCCCGTTAGGCATCTTTGATGGGAAAATTAGCACCTTTGTGGACCTTCCATGGCCAAAACAGTCCCTTCGCACATTGGGAAAATCTGTACCTTGGTGCATCTTCGATGGGCAAAATAGTCCCTTCGCACAGTTCTTAGGCACCTTCGATGGGAAAAATAGTTAGTTAGGCAGCTTTGGTGAGAAAATTAGCACCTTGGTGCGCCTTCGGCAGCTGAAACAATCCCTTAGTACAGTCAGTAGGAAACTTCGAAGGGAAAAGTAGCCCGTTGGGCAACTTCGGTGGAAAAATCAGTCCCTTGGTACGGTCGGTAGGCACCTTCATCGGGAAAAATAGCTAGGTAGGCACCTTCGGTAGGAAAATTAGCACTTTAGTGCACCTTCGGTGGTCAAAACAGTCCTTTGCCACTATCGGCAAGCACCTTTGGTGGGAAAAATAGCCCGTTGGGCACCTTCGTTGGCAAAATCTGCCCCCTGTTGCACCTTCGATGGCCGAAACAGTCCCTTCAAACGGCGATAGGTACCTTTAGTGGGAAAAATAGCCCGTTAGGCACCTTCGGTGGGAAAATGAGAACCTTGGTGCACCTTCGGTGGCCGAAACAGTCCCTTCGCACGGTTGGTAGGCACCTT
This sequence comes from Erythroxylum suave, assembly GCA_027563595.1. Classification (NCBI taxonomy): domain Eukaryota; kingdom Viridiplantae; phylum Streptophyta; class Magnoliopsida; order Malpighiales; family Erythroxylaceae; genus Erythroxylum; species Erythroxylum suave. The sequence goes on along the minus strand of JAOSBN010000006.1, from coordinate 8,533,833 downwards.
CAGTGGGAAAAATAGCCCGTTGGGCACCTTTAATGGGAAAGTCAGCACCTTGGTTGACCTTCGGTGGCCGAAACAATCACTTGGCACGGTCGCTAGGCACCTTCAGGGGGAAAAATAGCCTGATGGGCACCTTCGGAGGGATAATCAGCACCTCGGTCCACCTTCAGTGGCAGAAACAGTCCTTTGGCACGATTGCTAGGTGGATTTGGTGGGAAAAATAGTCCGCTGGGCATCTTTCGTGTGAAAATCAGCACCTTGGTGCACCTTCGGTGGCTGAAATAGCCCCTTGGCACAGTGGGTAGGCAATTTTGGTAGGAAAAATAGCCCGTTTGGCACCTTCGGTGGAAAAATGAGCACCTTGGTGCATCTTTGGTGGACAAAATAGTCCCTCGACACGGTCGCTAGGCACCTTTGGTGGGAAAAATGGCCCATTGGGCACCTTCGGTGGGAAAAATAGCTTGTTCGGCACCTTCGATAGGAAAATCAACACCTTGGTACATGTTCAGTGGCAGAAATAGTCCCTTGGCTCGGTCGGTAGGCACCTTCACTGGGAATAATAGCCCATTGGGCACCTTCGGTGGGAAAATCAGCACCTTGGTGCACCTTCAGTGGGAAAAATAGCTCGTTGGGAGCCTTCGGGGGGAAAATGAGCACCCTGGTGCATCTTTGGTGGCTGAAATTGTCCTTTGGCACGGTCGCTAGGCACCTTCGGTGGGAAAATTAGCACCTTTTTGGACCTTCGATGGCTAGAACAGTCCCTTCACATGGTGGTTGGGAAAATCTTCACCTTGGTGGACAAAACAGTCCCTTCGCACGGTCCGTAGGCACCATTGGTGGGAAGAATAGCTAGATAGGCACCTTCGGTGGGAAAATCAGCACCTTGGTGCACCTTCGACAGTTGAAAGAATCCCTTAGCACGGTCAGCAGGAAACTTTGGGGGTAAAAATAGCCCGTTGGGCAACTTCAGTGGGAAAATCAGCACCTTTGTGAACCTTTGGTGGCTAAAACAGTCCCTTGGCACGGTCGGTAGGCACCTTCAATGGAAAAAATAGCCCGTTGGGCACCTTCAGTAGGAAAATCAGCACCTTGGTTGACCTTCAGTGGCCGAAAGAGTCACTTGGCACGATCGCTAGGCACCTTCAGGGGGAAAAATAGCCCGTTGGGCACCTTCGGTGGGATAATCAGCACCTTGGTCCACCTTTGGTGGCGAAAACAGCCCTTTGGCATGGTTGTTATGTGCCTTCGGTGGGAAAATAGCCCATTGGGCATCTTCTATGCGAAAATCAGCACCTTGGTGCACCTTCGATGGTTGAAATAGCCTCTTGGCACGGTGGGTAGGCAATTTGGGTGGGAAGAATAGCCCGTTTGGCACCTTCGATAGAAAAATGAGCACCTTGGTGCATCTTCGGTGGCCAAAACAGTCCCTTGGCATGGTCGCTAGGCACCTTTGGTTGGAAAAATAGCCCATTGGGCACCTTCGGTGGGAAAATCAGCACCTTTGTGCACCTTCGATGGCCGAAATAGTCCCTTCGCACGGTCGGTAGGCACCTTCGGTAAGAAAATAGCCAGTTGGGAACCCTCGATGGGAAAATTAGCACCTTGGCACACCTTCGACGGTCGGAACAGTCCCTTGGCACGGTCGGTAGGCACCATTGGTGGGAAAAATAGCCCATTGGGCACCTTCGATGAGAAAATCTGTACATTGGTGCACTTTTGGTGGTCGAAACAGTCCCTTCGCATGATTGGTAAACACCTTTGGTGGGAAAAATAGCCCGTTTGGCACATTCGGTGGGAAAATCAGCACCTTGGTGCATCTTCAGTGGCAGAAACTGTCCCTTCGTACAGTTGGTAGGCACATTCGGTGGGAAAAATAACCCTTTAGGCACCTTCAGTGGGAAAATCAGCACTTGGGTGCACCTTCAGTGGCCGAAGCAATCCCTTGGCATGATGGGTAGACACCTTCGATGGGAAAAATAACTGTTGTGGCACCTTCTGTGGGAAAATCAGCTCCTTGGTGTACCTTGGGTGGTCGAAACAATCACTTGGTACGATCGCTAGGGAGGTTCGTCAGAAAAAATAGCTCATTGAGCACCTTCGGTGGGAAAATCAGCATTTTGATGCATCTTCGATGGATGAAACAGTCCCTTGGCACGGTTGCTAGGCTCCTTCGATAGGGACAAATAGCCTGTTGGGCACCTTTGGTGGGAAAATCAACACCTTGGTGCATCTTTGGAGGACGAAACTGTAGCACCCCCTTACCGCAGGGTACACACCGGGACGCCCGCAGGTCATTCCGATACATATCCTACGATAAGGGTGA